>JZKD02S0150703.1:0-11302 GCA_000966675.3 Picea glauca | reverse complement strand
CAAAGGAACATAAAGATTTTCGCCTAATCTTGTTTCATAAATATGTTTTTAAGTTTTCAGAGTTAAGGTGTAATTCTTTCTTTCTATGAAGATCCATGAAAGGTAGTGAAAATCAGAAGAGAATAAAACATCAGGGATAGGCAAAATAAAACAGAATAATGACTCAGAGGGCCAGACACAAAAGAATCTCATTTTGACACAAGTTTGTTTATTGATTTTCGATATTCTTTTCAAGCCCTTTTTATCCTTGTTTTCATTCTTCTTTTATTTGATTTTTGTTTCATTTAAATTTTATTCAGAGAAGGCTTCAAAATTAATTGGCAATATTTATACTTTTTTTATCTTTGATCAGGTGCCAATATCTATATGAGTGAAACCCCCTTTACATTCAATAAGATTTCCTTAAAATTTTAGCTTGGACTAGTGGGGTAGGAGTTCATATCTCAATATCCTTTATATTTTCAATTAAGTAAATCATTAATTTATCTCCTATTTTGAGAGAAAACAAATGTTTGAGTGTCGAATTTTTATTCGGCCTCATCTCTTGTTCAAGAAGATCTATTCTGAAAAACACCAAGAAAAGTAGACCACATGTCTTCATCCTTTTGCGACCTGAAATTAAGCTTGTTAAACTCTGAACCCCGTCATTGGGATATGGAGTCATAATGCCTAAAAACTGAACCATACTGGATGCTAGACAGAGAACCGAACTTCTGAACTAAGATAAAATGTTGAAATGAAATGTTGATTTGGACAACTTATTTATATACATTTTCCCTACACTAATTAGGGGGAATTCCATTGATCAAGTAATATTGAATTTCCAATGGAGCCATGCAAATAGTAGATTGCTTAACATACCTTGTTTTATGCTGGATGAAGGAATGAAAACATAATAATTTTTTTGCAGCAAAGAATGAATAGGTAGCTTCCTCTTACTGCTAAATTTTGGTTGCACACAAAACGCTGCAACATTTTGGACCTCTTGAAGGAAATACTCCAACCAAATAGCCATTGGATTATGGAAAGATAAAGAATTTTCATAATCAAGCGATACCTCTTCTTGCTAGCCTAGTTGCATGGAAAGCCTTTGCACACTTTCTCCACTACTGATCTTTTCTTTTCTTGGATCGAGAATGTCATATTGAGGCTTACTAGTCTGTTGCTCATCAACTTCAAAATTGAATTCATCATGGTTATCAAACAGAGGAGAACTATTGTATGTTTCCATGCATGTTGGGAAAGAAATCTACTCTTCTTCATCGTCTGGATACTCATTGTAAATAGGATGATTATATAAAATTTCTGAACTTTGACTTTCAAAAACTTCCATTTCTTGATGATCTTTTAATGATGACTGAATAATAACAGCTTGATCAAAATAAGAATTTAGAACAATAGTTTGATCATGACAGTAATTACTATGAACATTTGGTACAATGACAAATGCACTTAGGGTACTGTTGCCATTATCAGTATCATTAGCAAAATCATATTTTCCAAGAGTTGATTTCTTATGGTCTTCAATAATCCATTGGCCTTCGCAAGGATCTAGATGAGCAGGAGATTCATCATCATGTCTTTGATCATCTTGAAGGACTAGAGGGTCTGTAAGGATTTCTTCATTTTTACTTGCAATCATGTCGTCTTCATTCTTACTGCTAAAAAAAACCTCTTCTTGATTTACTTAAAAGTCTTATTCATATAAATTTTCCTGATCTGTTTGAAGGATATCTTATTTTTTTGCAAATTCTTATTCATATAATTGACCACAATTGCTATCATGTTCTGATTTTTTATCAGCAAATTGATTATCTTTACAATCTTGTTCTACGAAATCTAAATTGCAACAGTCTTCAAAAAAGAACTCTGATGAATACAATCTTTTACAATATTTATGAAAAGCTGCATGGAATTATTTTAATGATGAAATGCTGGAAGGAAGTAGAGATTTGTACCAAATTCAAGCATCCCCTCCTAGACTAAACATGAAGAGTTTCATCAAAACATCTTCATGATAAATATCTAGTTGATGCATGAGCATATGAAGTTCAAACAAATGCTGAGAAGGATTATCATCTCTATCCTCTCTAAAAATAGGAAGATGATTTCCCCACTCTTTAATATCAGGAACATCGTTTGGAAAACCAAAAACATTTGTAAAGTCCAAAGGAGAAAACCTCGCAAAAATCCGAGCAACGAAAGAACTTGAAATTTTGAAACCAATGGAGTCACCAGTGAATCATGTGGAGTCTTCGAACCAAGGAGTCGCAAGGTGAAAAATGAACCTTTTCATGTATTAAATCTTTGTTCACCATCAAAGATTAAAGTTTTACTTTGTCGTTCTCCCAGGGAAAAATAAATTCATTTTTACGTCCCCGACAATGATTACAAAAAGATGTTGTTCTTGAGATTAATCCTAAGGCTCAAAGAGTAATGTCAAGCATCAAGAATGTTTAAAGAGAATGTTTTAAAAGTGTGATTTTTCTACCTTTAGTTATAAAAGAAATGATCCTTAAATGAAATTAATAATAGGACAGTACAAAGGTCGTATTTCGTTGTCTGAGTCACAATTTTAATATCAAATGGAGTGAATGAAACTTACAAAACTATTAAATAAAGCGAGACATCAATTGAAGATGAATTTCACCTTGTTTGCAGTGGAAGAAAAGTAGAGAGTGCACCATTGAACAAGATATGAAATGTAGTAATTCAAATAGCTTGCATGTCATGATTTGCTTATAGTAAATAAAGATGAAAAACTGCTTACTTGATGAATTGTTGATATAATGTGATTACAGTAGTTGTGATACTAAATTGCAATCAATCACTTACCAAGGAATTGCATAAGGAAATTCATAGGTATGGAAATACAGGAGAAACACACAACTCAAACTGAACGAAAATTAGAATCTTTGTCTGCACTTGTATTAATACTCAAAAAGGAGAGTTTTCTCTATTACATCCAGCAAGAAGCAACCCTGAATAGATCTAAAATCTATCTATCTATACAAAAATTGTCACAACTCAAAACCGTTGGACTTCATGAAATATCTCCTAAAAATGGAATGTAATTCGAATGAAACGACAACAGGAATATATTGTTTGAGCTGGTGCTTTCATCTGTCTCTTCATCTGCTCGCAAGCGTGCTTGTTTTCCTTTGTTTTTTGAATTGGGAACACATGTCCATTGAGGCCACCACAATCATTTGTTTACTTTCCTCTTCATCTGATTCCCTTGTTATCTGTTCTTCGGATGCGTTTACTGGAAAAATAATATCAGTTGAAAATATTGGGGGGAGTGATAATGTGACAGGTAGCTCAATGTTGGCTCATTATGTGATGGCTAACAGTTACGAGAAATAGTAACTGCTCGCGAATAACATGAAGTGGGGAAAAGTGTAGGTGGTGAGGTAAACGGGGTAACTGATGTGGAAGGTGTGATAGGATGGAAGGTGAACGGAGTACATGATGTGGATGGTGTTACAGGTGTTTCTCCAATGTCCCTTTATGTTCCTCTATTTTGTGGGGATGTGAGGGGGTGGTTTGAAGTAACCTGATTTTTGGCCCGCAATGCACCTGGTGATGCCACGTACCCCTAAGATAAAACCATGGTTTAAATTGCGGGACCACCCTTCGAAATTAAACCCTGCACAACTTCTCCCCCCACAATCGCTCTCATCCATTGATATCCACGATCCATTAAAATTTGACTGACGATATTCAAAAAGTGAGAGAAGCACCCAAAGTTAAGATGAGGTCACAACTCTTGGTCGTATGTAGAGAAGATAAAGTGAATTTCATACAATTGTTGTCCATCGATCTGGGCAGGGGACATGTGTCAGACGATCCTCATTTTCGTCTATTTCATACTCCGAGGGGGAGGCAAGAAATGCTGAGTAAAGAACTCCCAAAGACCCGAAGCCCATCTAGACCGTTGATCAAAGAGGACACGTGGCAGAAGATCCTGTACTTCAGAGACTTATCATTTCAGATATTTTTACCTTGGAACGCACGAAGCCCGGAGTTCCAAAGTAAATCCTCACCGTTGAAATCAAGAGGACACGTGGTAGGAGATCCCCCACTTCAGGGATAACCACTTCAGAAGAAAGATGGATGTGTGAAGCGAGAACTCCCGAAGCCTAGATTTCTGAAGTAAATCCTCACCATTGAAATCAAGAGGATACACGACACCAGATCTCTTACTTCGAGGACTTAGCACTCCAGAAGGTTTGGGAGGTTAAGCGTCTTGGAACGCCCAAAGCCCAGAGTTTTGAAGTAAATATCGGCGGTCCAAATCAAAAGAATCGCGACACCAGATCTTCCACTTCGGGGACTTAGCGCTCTAGAGAGTTTGTGCTTTCTTATTTGTCTATTTATCCCCTTCCCTTAGTTTATCCAGCTTTTGAACTGATTTATCGTTCCACTAGTTTCTGAGGTCAAGCTTCCCTACAAATTTTTGTAGCGCAAAAAATTATCTTGCCTGTAACAAGAGAAATCTGTAAGCTCTTCGCTGAATAAAAATGTTAATTGTAAATAGTAAAATAATTTTAAAATCTGAAGAGATTGTATAGATCTATTTATAGAGATATGATTAAAAACATCTGATGGAATTTGTTACCTGGAAAATCACAATAATTATTCAAATTGGTAAGTTTATCCAATCATAAACGTCATTAACAATGTAAGAGGGAAGAAATATAAAGTTCAAAAAAGATCAAAATTATACGTGTTCCAACACTATCATTGTTAGCATTTTCCTTGGTTTTACTATCATTCCTCCCTTCCTTACGATTGTTACCATGTCCTTTCCTTTTATTCCCTCCTAGTTGTTGGTTACCATTCGGGTTGGTCGACGACTATACAGATTGCATAAATGCCAACTAAGTGCGAATGGAGGACACGGATGAAGACTTTGCTCCTATAGACTATCTTAGAGACAACTCTTTTAACTGGTTTGTCACCAAGTCTGTAGATTTAACATTTTTGGAGGCTATAATGCCATCGCCATGAGGGCTGATATTTTTTCTAGGGTCGTAGTTTAACCTTGGTGCGTCAGGAAGGATTTCGTATAACATCCCAGATTGAGCATATATGAGATATAACTGTTGGGATTTGAAAATCTTTTCCTCTTTAGATGTTACCTTGGATGCATAGACATCCTTCGAAATATAAGGCAGTAAATACTTAAGAAACCATTCCAACAAGAACTCTGCAAGAATGTAGGCTTTGATCAACCTCTTCCATCTACGCCACTCTTGGATGTGATCCAATATATGGGTGGCTTTGTCCTGGAGGAGGGTCGACNCAAAGGAACATAAAGATTTTCGCCTAATCTTGTTTCATAAATATGTTTTTAAGTTTTCAGAGTTAAGGTGTAATTCTTTCTTTCTATGAAGATCCATGAAAGGTAGTGAAAATCAGAAGAGAATAAAACATCAGGGATAGGCAAAATAAAACAGAATAATGACTCAGAGGGCCAGACACAAAAGAATCTCATTTTGACACAAGTTTGTTTATTGATTTTCGATATTCTTTTCAAGCCCTTTTTATCCTTGTTTTCATTCTTCTTTTATTTGATTTTTGTTTCATTTAAATTTTATTCAGAGAAGGCTTCAAAATTAATTGGCAATATTTATACTTTTTTTATCTTTGATCAGGTGCCAATATCTATATGAGTGAAACCCCCTTTACATTCAATAAGATTTCCTTAAAATTTTAGCTTGGACTAGTGGGGTAGGAGTTCATATCTCAATATCCTTTATATTTTCAATTAAGTAAATCATTAATTTATCTCCTATTTTGAGAGAAAACAAATGTTTGAGTGTCGAATTTTTATTCGGCCTCATCTCTTGTTCAAGAAGATCTATTCTGAAAAACACCAAGAAAAGTAGACCACATGTCTTCATCCTTTTGCGACCTGAAATTAAGCTTGTTAAACTCTGAACCCCGTCATTGGGATATGGAGTCATAATGCCTAAAAACTGAACCATACTGGATGCTAGACAGAGAACCGAACTTCTGAACTAAGATAAAATGTTGAAATGAAATGTTGATTTGGACAACTTATTTATATACATTTTCCCTACACTAATTAGGGGGAATTCCATTGATCAAGTAATATTGAATTTCCAATGGAGCCATGCAAATAGTAGATTGCTTAACATACCTTGTTTTATGCTGGATGAAGGAATGAAAACATAATAATTTTTTTGCAGCAAAGAATGAATAGGTAGCTTCCTCTTACTGCTAAATTTTGGTTGCACACAAAACGCTGCAACATTTTGGACCTCTTGAAGGAAATACTCCAACCAAATAGCCATTGGATTATGGAAAGATAAAGAATTTTCATAATCAAGCGATACCTCTTCTTGCTAGCCTAGTTGCATGGAAAGCCTTTGCACACTTTCTCCACTACTGATCTTTTCTTTTCTTGGATCGAGAATGTCATATTGAGGCTTACTAGTCTGTTGCTCATCAACTTCAAAATTGAATTCATCATGGTTATCAAACAGAGGAGAACTATTGTATGTTTCCATGCATGTTGGGAAAGAAATCTACTCTTCTTCATCGTCTGGATACTCATTGTAAATAGGATGATTATATAAAATTTCTGAACTTTGACTTTCAAAAACTTCCATTTCTTGATGATCTTTTAATGATGACTGAATAATAACAGCTTGATCAAAATAAGAATTTAGAACAATAGTTTGATCATGACAGTAATTACTATGAACATTTGGTACAATGAGAAATGCACTTAGGGTACTGTTGCCATTATCAGTATCATTAGCAAAATCATATTTTCCAAGAGTTGATTTCTTATGGTCTTCAATAATCCATTGGCCTTCGCAAGGATCTAGATGTGCAGGAGATACATCATCATGTCTTTTATCAGCTTGAAGGACTAGAGGGTCTGTAAGGATTTCTTCATTTTTACTTGCAATCATGTCGTCTCCATTCTTACTGCTGAAAAAAACCTCTTCTTGATTTACTTAAAAGTCTTATTCATATAAATTTTCCTGATCTGTTTGAAGGATATCTTATTTTTTTGCAAATTCTTATTGATATAATTGACCACAATTGCTATCATGTTCTGATTTTTTATCAGCAAATTGATTATCTTTACAATCTTGTTCTACGAAATCTAAATTGCAACAGTCTTCAAAAGGAACTCTGATGAATACAATCTTTTGCAATATTTATGAAAAGCTGCATGGAATTATTTTAATGATGAAATGCTGGAAGGAAGTAGAGATTTGTACCAAAGTCAAGCATCCCCTCCTAGACTAAACATGAAGAGTTTCATCAAAACATCTTCATGATAAATATCTAGTTGATGCATGAGCATATGAAATTCAAACAAATGCTGAGAAGGATTATCATCTTTATCCTCTCTAAAAATAGGAAGATGATTTCCCCACTCTTTAATATCAGGAACATCGTTTGGAAAACCAAAAACATTTGTAAATTCCAAAGGAGAAAACCTCGCAAAAATCTGAGCAACGAAAGAACTTGAAATTTTGAAACCAATGGAGTCACCAGTGAATCATGTGGAGTCTTCGAACCAAGGAGTCACAAGGTGAAAAATGAATCTTTTCATGTATTAAATATTTGTTCACCATCAAAGATTAAATTTTTACTTTGTCGTTCTCCCAGGGAAAAATAAATTCGTTTTTACGTCCCCGACAATGATTACAAAAAGATGTTCTTGAGATTCATCCTAAGGCTCAAAGAGTAATGTCAGGCATCAAGAATGTTTAAAGAGAATGTTTTAAAAGTGTGATTTTTCTACCTTTAGTTATAAAAGAAATGATCCTTAAATGAAATTAATAATAGGACAGTACAAAGGTCGTATTTTGTTGTCTGAGTCACAATTTTAATATCAAATGGAGTGAATGAAACTTACAAAACTATTAAACAAAGTGAGACATCAATTGAAGATGAATTTCACCTTGTTTGCAGTGGAAGAAAAGTAGAGAGTGCACCATTGAACAAGATATGAAATGCAGTAATTCAAATAGCTTGCATGTCGTGATTTTCTTATAGTAAATAAAGACGAAAAACTGCTTACTTGATGAATTTTGATATAATGTGATTACAGTAGTTGTGATACTAAATTGCAATCAATCACTTACCAAGGAATTGCATAAGGAAATTCATATGTATGGAAATACAGGAGAAACACACAACTCAAACTGAACGAAAATTAGAATCTTTGTCTGCACTTGTATTAATACTCAAAAAGGAGAGTTTTCTCTATTACATCCAGCAAGAAGCAACCCTGAATAGATCTAAAATCTATCTATCTATACAAAAATTGTCACAACTCAAAACCGTTGGACTTCATGAAATATCTCCTAAAAATGGAATGTAATTCGAATGAAACGACAACAGGAATATATTGTTTGAGCTGGTGCTTTCATCTGTCTCTTCATCTGCTCGCAAGCGTGCTTGTTTTCCTTTGTTTTTTGAATTGGGAACACATGTCCATTGAGGCCACCACAATCATTTGTTTACTTTCCTCTTCATCTGATTCCCTTGTTATCTGTTCTTCGGATGCGTTTACTGGAAAAATAATATCAGTTGAAAATATTGGGGGGAGTGATAATGTGACATGTAGCTCAATGTTGGCTCATTATGTGATGGCTAACAATTACGAGAAAGAGTAACTGCTCACGAATAACATGAAGTGGGGAAAAGTGTAGGTGGTGAGGTAAATGGGGTAACTGATGTGGAAGGTGTGACAGGATGGAAGGTGAACGGAGTACATGACGTGGATGGTGTGACAGGTGTTTCTCCAACGTCCCTTTATGTTCCTCTATTTTGTGGGGATGTGAGGGGGTGGTTTGAAGTAACCTGATTTTCGGCCCGCAATGCACCTGGTGATGCCACATACCCCTAAGACAAAACCGTGGTTTAAATTGCGGGACCACCCTTCGAAATTAAACCCCGCACAACTTCTCCCCCCACAATCACTCTCATCCATTGATATCCACGATCCATTAAAATTTGACTGATGATATTCAAAAAGTGAGAGAAGCACCCAAAGTTAAGATGAGGTCACAACTCTTGGTCGTATGTAGAGAAGATAAACTGAATTTCATACAATTCCTGTCCATCGATCTGGGCAGGGGACATGTGTCAGACGATCCTCATTTTCGGCTATTTCGTACTCTGAGGGGGAGGCAAGAAATGTTGAGTAAAGAACTCCCAAAGACCCGAAGCCCATCTAGACCGTTGATCAAAGAGGACACATGGCAGAATATCCTGTACTTCAGAGACTTATCATTTCAGATATTTTTACCTTGGAACGCACGAAGCCCAGAGTTCCAAAGTAAATCCTCATCGTTGAAATCAAGAGGACACGCGGTAGGAGATGCCCCACTTCAGGGATAACCACTTCAGAAGAAAGATGGATGTGTGAAGCGAGAACTCCCGAAGCCTAGATTTCGGAAGTAAATCCTCACCGTTGAAATCAAGAGGATACACGACACCAGATCTCTTACTTCGAGGACTTAGCACTCCAGAAGGTTTGGGAGGTTAAGTGTCTTGGAATGCCCAAAGCCCAGAGTTTTGAAGTAAATATCGGCGATCCAAATCAAAAGAATCGCGACACCAGATCTTCCACTTCGAGGACTTAGCGCTCTAGAGAGTTTGTGCTTTCTTATTTGTCTATTTATCCCCTTCCCTTAGTTTATCCAGCTTCCGAACTGATTTATCGTTCCACTAGTTTCTGAGGTCAAGCTTCCCTGCAAATTTTTGTGGCGCAAAAAATTATCTTGCCTGTAACAAGAGAAATCTGTAAGCTCTTCGCTAAATAAAAATGTTAATTGTAAATAGTAAAATAATTTTAAAATCTGAAGAGATTGTATAGATCTATTTACAGAGATATGATTAAAAACGTCTGATGGAATTTGTTACCTGGAAAATCACAATAATTATTCAAATTGGTAAGTTTAGCCAATCATAAACGTCATTAACAATGTAAGAGGGAAGAAATATAAAGTTCAAAAAAGATCAAAATTATACGTGTTCCAACACTATCATTGTTAGCATTTTCCTTGGTTTTATTATCATTCCTCCCTTCCTTACGATTGTTACCATGTCCTTTCCTTTTATTCCCTCCTGGTTGTTGGTTACCATTCGGGTTGGTCGACGACTATACAGAATGCATGTATGCAACTAAGTGCGAATGGAGGACACAGATGAAGACTTTGCTCCTATAGACTATCTTAGAGACAACTCTTTTAACTGGTTTGTCACCAAGTCTGTAGATTTAACATTTTTGGAGGCTATAATGCCATCGCCATGAGGGCTGATATTTTTTCTAGGGTCGTAGTTTAACCTCGGTGCGTCAGGAAGAATTTCGTATAACATCCCAGATTGAGCATATATGAGATATAACTATTGGGATTTGAAAATCTCTTCCTCTTTAGATGTTACCTTGGATGCATAGACATCCTTCGAAATATAAGGCAGTAAATAATTAAGAAACCATTCCAACAAGAACTCTGCAAGAATGTAGGCTTTGATCAACCTCTTCCATCTACGCCACTCTTGGATGTGATCCAATATATGGGTGGTTTTGTCCTGGAGGAGGGTCGACATAAGTTATATGCCAGCATCGTAACGAAACCAAAATTGAAAGTGGTTGAGAAAGACTAAAACCATCTGGTTAAAGTTACCGTATGTCCCCATGGTAGCTCTATGTACCATTTCGCTGCAACCCCCATGAGGATGCATTGAAATAATCTTAAATGAATATAATCGTCATTAAGGGAATTTGAAGAGCACCAAAGATGAAAATTAGTTTCGTGATCACCAGGATCCTCACCAGTCTTAGCCTCGAATTTCAGAATATATGAAGGAATCTTGGTGGGGACGTGGGGGGGCATGACGAATCATGGTGCACCGAGTCATTCATTAATCTTGATAAGTATGGAAAATTAAGCATGGCCAGAAAAGGGAGCCGGGGTTGCAGCATCTGAGCCGATGCTCTCGGGAAAGGTTGTTGTTGAGGAATCACAACCCATACAAGGTTCTAGTATGCACCATGGCCCTATCTGGGATTGAAAACCCCCCCTCCAAATTGATTCATAAGGGGTTGGTTGGGCACCATTCTAGTAGGAATGTTATAATGAGTATTATAAATGTTTCCCCCAGCTGGAGTAGCTCCAGGTTGGGGTTTTCCCAAAGTATGAAACTAACATCCACCGGCTGGAAATCTAGAGGATAGAGGTGGATTCGCCATGCCAAATGTGTTGGTTGGAATCAATGTGGAGGGGGAAGGTGTAAAGGA
>JZKD02S0150692.1:0-23587 GCA_000966675.3 Picea glauca | reverse complement strand
GTCACTCAAGGCTTGGTGTCCCTTCAGTCAAACTCGTACTGATATCTTCTTTTAAATGCCACCTTAACTATGCATGGCTCCTGTAAGGAGGGTAGCTGAGCCATGAAGTGCTCGGATAGCGTGCGCAGACTTCTCTGTCGAGTCGAGGACTTCGGCACGACTTCGTTGAGAGAATCGATACACAGGACCTCTGCGAGCAGGCGGCTCGCCAGACCCTCCATTCCCCTTATTTAATGAGCGAAAGGAGGTTTCAACCATCCGCTCTTACCTTCATTTACTTCAATACTAGAAACAATATTAAGATCGGGTCCGATGGCGCCTGGAGGTCGCGATGATCCCCTCTGCAACTGAACTCGGCGCCTTTGGCCTTCTTTATGCAGCTCCTTCCTCTCCCCCAGTGACCATGGGCTGTGACCATATGCTTTCGGCGTTCACGAATATGAAAGGGCTAATCTTATGCCGAGGCGGCTTAATCTGGCACCACGCGTCCCTCTAGATCTGACGGTTCTTACCTCTCTCGGCGATGCCGTGGGCCTGGGTCCGGGATTCTCCCGGCACCTCGCGCATTGGAAAATAACGGAGCTGCTCTTTGCATGTTGGAGTCGCGATGGGCGAAGCGTCGAGATGGCTCTACTTGCTTCCAGGTGTCCCCTCTGGATGGACGACTGAAAACACTTCGTGATACCGCGGGCCCCACTTTCTACGCTTTCGGCGCCATCGGGGTTCGGGGTTTCGCGATGTTGAACAACATGAAACTCTCACCCCACGAACTCCCGACCGCCGAAACGCCGACGCGGCCAGATCTTGCGACACACGTCCTTAGGATGAACGGATGAGGGGGGCGTTCGATATTTACAAAGGAGTCGCCCTCGTTTGCAGGCTCGCTTGATATGACCCAGGGCTGAGACCGTGGGCTCGTCGCCAAAGGCGCTTTCGACGTTTCACTGATCGGTACTTCCAAGTGCAATGAGCTAAGGGCTCCCTGTTCCCCGAAACCCCGATCCACGATATGTCGGTAGGCTGCCACCTGTCCCAGTTAGATCGGACGATCCGAACCTGCTGATTGAAATGCGAGAGTTGTCCTTTGCGTTAAACCTTGGGCAATTCGGTAGCTCCAAAAACCCGGTGACCGTCGATCTGCTTTGTAAAATAGATCTTGGATGCTGCCGACGACATTTTGCCCGCTCGCTTGACCTGCTACTTGGAAAAACAGGGATTCTCCCGTGCTGCGCTTGGGCATTTCGTGTGCAATCTACAGACCTGGGTGCTTTTGCGCCTAATGACCAAAACAATCGCTAACACTTAGGATCCATTCTAATAAAAACTAGACCTGGCGAGTGAAAGGACAAGAAACAAACAAATGGTATAAAGACTCTTGGTTACATCTACACATGAAACAATAACTCATACCTACCCAACCTCTAACAAGCAGAACATCCCATGTAAAAAATTTGTTTTTTAGGAGCAGCTAGAAGAACAATTTCAATTTTAGAGCCAAATTCCATTTCCAGAGCTTGTAGCCCCATCCCCTGATGGTTGGAGCCCACATACTTTCTGAAAGAGCTCTATACAAATTTTTGGCAGTGGGAAAACCCGATCCGTCGCCACCTGCCCACCTTAACTCGTCCTCAGTTGGTGCTAAAAGAATTTCTGCGCTCGCAAGTGCCCTTCTGTATTGCTCCCATTCCTTTGCAAGATCACCATTGATGCCCAACTAATTCGCATCTATCCAATACGTATTAAGGGGCGTAATCAAAGAAGTGTTCTGTGCTTGGTAAAGAAAGGTAATCCCTCGGTCCTTTAAGGTTGTCAAAAGAGCTTGAGAAAGATATGAGTTATTTCCCATGCCCATAATTTGATCACGGCCAGCCTGAATAGTCACACCATTACCAGATTTCCAACAGAGCCAGTTGTCTAATAGTGGCAACGATTTTATGAGGTTTCTCCAAACTGGAGAGGTTTCTCCCTGTGTTCTAAACTCCATTCTAAACCACATTGATACAGAGACAATAGGTAAATACTTATCTTTTAAGACTTTTTGCCATATACCCTCTGTGGTCAGTTCGCGCCACAACGATTTTGCCGCTAGAGATTTATTGAAGAAAGCCAAAATTTTTATCCCCCAACCTCCAACTTTCTTTGGCCTGGCAATGCTGTCCCAATTACAAAGGTGAAGATGTTTCTTTTCCCTATAGCCCGACCATAGAAAAGTGTAGATATGATGACGTAGTTTTTCAAGTACTGATATCGGAACCGCAACCATAGACATCCAATACACCGGTTGGCTCACTAAAAATGCTTTTATCAGAACTAACCGACCGCCAAGTGAAAGCCAGCGGTTGCACCAATGGTCTATTCTTTTTCCGAATTTATTAATTAGTCATCACTAGTTGTCTGCTTTGTAACAATTCGACTTTAGAAAAAAACCCAGGTACTTGAAACCTGTCTCTATAGACTCGAACTGATACGAGAAAATCGCTTTATAGAGCGTCAATCCCACCTCCTCCAAACCCGCCGAATGAAAGGTGGATTTTTCTTCATTAATCCGAAGACCCGTAGCATGTAAAAAGACTTTCAGAAGGCCAACAATCACGTTCCATTCAGCTAAGCAAGCTCTCGTCACGATCAACACATCATCGATGAATAGGAGATGTAAAATCTTTGTGATCCTGGAAACCTTTATGCCAGTCAACGAACCTGCTTCTTTCTCCTTTCTGATGAGGATACTCAGGCCTTCCATTACCAAGATAAAGAGCAGTGGCGACAGTGGGCAACCATGTCTGAGACCCTTACCCCTTTGAAAGAAAGGAGATGGTTCACCATTTATTAAGACTGCATAAGATACCGAAGTGCCGCAACTCATAATCCAGCTTGTGAGAGCTAGCTAAAAGGAATCTGCATTTGGACAACAAGAACTTGTGTATCTTAAATTTCCCATGAATCAAGATGGAATGAGCATTTATCCAACATAGGTTTTAACCGTTGTTCCACGCAAACGCTGCACAAAATTCATGACCTTTAGGGCTTCATAGGAATCCTAAACTATTTTAAGAAGTTAATTGCATAGTTTTTGCATGCCACGCACCTTTATAATCTACATGCAATAGGAAGTATTCGACGAGAATATCAAGTCATGACAAAGGTCTTACCTACATAGAATAAGTGTTTGAGGTTGAGGTGGATGCCTTAAGATATGCAATAGGCATAGTTTTGATGCAACACCAAAGACTTGTCACTTGACATTTTGAGATTTTTCCAAGTGTTATTATGTAAGTCAATGTATATTGTGCGTTGGTTCAAGCAATCAAGTGCCCACAACTTTATTTGGTTAGAAAAGTGACAATCACAAACATAATCTTCAAGTTACATTTTATTTCTAGTTTTTAATTTTGACGTTTTGAGCGATACTTTATCACTAATCTTGTGAGGTAAGGGGCAAATTATAAATAAATTTTATATGTATATATATATCTATAATGAGGCGGGAGGGTTCATAAGCTAGATTTTTCTTGTAGACACTTTGGTAAATAAGATATTGTAAGGTTTTTTTTCAATGTATCCTCCTAAGTAAGAGGTAAAATTGCAACTTGATATAGTATTTTGGCCTCATGTATGGAGCTACGTCCAGGTGGATACTTGTTACCACATGACCCGTGCTTGGCGTCAACAATGATGAAGAATAGGGGATATTGAGTATTTTGGGGTTACTACAGGGTCTAAAATGCCCGAGTATGACATTAAGTTGCTTCTAATTGGTTAAGAGCTTGTCTTCCTTGGATGTAAGGAAACATGTTAATGGCCCACTCGACATGTGGCAGGAGTGGAAGTTTACCCTCTTACAGACCACTAGTGGATTATTTTAGGTGGCCAGATTTTGTTTGCACACAACAATGTAGTTGCATGTCGAGGTCTTGTGATTGTATTAATAAAGGTTAGGTCAATATCCTTCAGTAATGTAGTTTTTTCCCTGATTCAAAAAAAAAAGGAAAAAGAGAAAGGAAAAAAAAACTTTTTCAATGGAGGAGGGTTAACATAGATTGATCTCTCTTTCCTAGTTGAGGGTTGATAAGGAGATGGATGGAGTGTTGACTTGCTTTCATAGATATTTCTAAGAAAATGGATAGTTGACTTACAATGGGACTTTTCAAAGCCTTATTGGAATGCAACACCTCAATGAACTTTTGTATGTTTTATATGATATGGGAAAATTGAGAAAGGAGAGTTGGTGGACATAAATGAAGAAAGTTTTTTATTTTCCAAGTAATATATCCCAAGGAAAACCCTTGGGTACTTTTCCCTTGATTTCAAGGATGGTACCTAGGGTAAACCCTAGATTCTTTAGGGCACAAGGCCAAGTCAACAATAGGGCTCAAAGCCATTACAACAATATGCTCATTAAGAGTTCAACATGTCACTTGTGGGAATTGAACCTAGGTGGGGAGGATAATACTTATTCTCGTAACCACCCAGGCTAGACCCAACTGATGAAAATGAAGAAAGCTATTGGATTGTTTTAAAACATATAAAGGGGAAATCCACTAGGTCTAGCTTGGGTAGTTATAATAGGGCGTCTTTTTTTGGTGAAATAGTTATCAATTGTATTAAAAAAATATTGCGGCTTAACTCATACAACAAGAGTTACAAGATTCAAAAGGACAACTTTTAACAATATCATTTCCCCTTCTTAGGTATGTTGGTGTAGATTCTAGATATTGTTTTTCCTACTTCTTACAAACTTTATTTCCTTCCCTAATGTATATAGGTAGATCCTTACATACCAATTGCATAGCAGTATACATAAAAACATTTGACTTGTTGAAAGGATTTCTTGGATTTGAGTTTTTTTCTCCTCACTGCTTCTGTTGTCATCTGGGTCTTGATTTTGCTTGTTTTGATCGGTGTAGCCTTGATGTATCCAAACTCGTGTTGAGAATTCAAATCTTCTCCTTGATGGGCTGAAACAAGCTCTAGGCTCTTCCTAGAGCTATGTTGGTTTGATTGATTTTTGTGGGAGAGTCTTTGCTTTCATTAGACTTCGTCGAATATGATTGCCGAGCACTTGGTCTTGAACTTTCTCAATGATTTTTGAAAAGGTAGGTTCCGATCCCCCTTAGTTGGGTTTTCTTCTTTTCCTTTTGACTAGATGGAAATTGTCTGAAGGAGTCTAAAAGCTCCCTTGCTTCTTGGGTTACCCCTCTCAAATTAGATCTAGTGGATTGTTGGACCTTCAAATTTCTTAGGGAAAACTACCATTAAATGACTAGGCTCCTTATAGATTCAGTAGCAGGCATCGTGCTTTTGTAGATTAGGTCCTAGGTCCACTATGATCCTTCTCATTCCAACGAAATCTCATCTAGGAGCCCTTTGCTAAGCTCTAGTTCAATGCAAATTCTTGTTAAAGAGGATAAACCATTCTTGTCTTTCCTTTTGTCATAACAAATGAACGATCCTAGGGTGTTCTCAACATAGGAAAGGATTTCCTCTTCCCAAAAGTGCATAGGGAGATTTGGGAGCTACACCCAAATTGGGTCGAAGAGTGATGTTGATCTTGGATTAAAATTTGGATACCAAGGGTCCATGAAGAGCTCTCCTCACCCTTGGAACCTTGGGCCATATTTTAAGATCCAATTTTTCTACACTTTACTCGAAAATGGAACTATAAAGAAGCCTTTATCATAGAATCTTGCCATGAACTCTCCTCCCCATTTGGCTTTCAACTAGTGCATAAGCACGTATGTTGTTAGCCAAAAGACCATTGTATAAGGCCAAATTTGACCAACAATTAATGATTTCTTGGATCAAATCTGCTTGAAGACGATCCTTAGTGGATTTGGTGCCTTCTCCACAAAAAATTGCCCTTTTCCAGACATCAAGCCATTACTAGCTTGTGGTGTTGAGGGAGTGTGGATTAGGGCTTCCTTGAATGAGATAACACCTTGATTTCCTGGATCAAATCTGCTTGAAGGAAATCCTTAGTGGATTTGGTGCCTTCTCCACAAAAAAATTGCCCTTTGCTAGACATCGAGCCATGACAAGCTTGTGGTGTTCAGGGAGTGCGGATTAGGGCTTCCTTGAATGAGATAACACCTTGAGATACCACTGGGCTCTAAGACCACTTGCGTTAGATCATTAGGCATGATACTTCTTCTGGGACAAATCTCCTATTGAGTGAACAACTAGGGTAGGAACCCTAGGTAAGCGCGGGCATGCTACTCTCTCTTCCTCCTTGCATATAAAATCACTAAAGTTGACTAAATATGTGGAAATTTAATAAGTGATAACATAAGGTTGAAGCAAGAAAAAAAGAAAAAGTTCATAACATAAGTGCTAGTGAGACCACGAGGAATGTTACTTCTTCTTGGATGGATCTCTTGTTGAGCGAACAACTGGGGTAGGGACCCTCACTGCCCGTAAGCACACCATGCTCTCTACCTCCACACATGTAAAAACACTAAAGTTTACTAAAGATGTGGAGATTAAAGAAGTGAGAAAGTAAGCTTGAAGCAACAAAGAAAGAAAAAGTTCATAACATAAGAACCATTGAGACAAAGGTATAGTCATTAACATCAACAAGAAGCTTTTCTAATTCCTTCAAACTTAGAACAACATTAAGAATGAATGTCATATAGGATTGTTTATTTGTAGCGATTTAACAATGTGACGAAGCATTAATGTGATTTAGTGTAAAAAAGAAAGCACAAATAAATATGTGCATTTCCTACTATGAACACTGACCACTAATACTTTGTTTGGTAATATTGGTGTAATTTAAATACTTAGGGTTCAACATTTTCAATGAAGCTTAGGCACACTGGGAAAACTCCACACAAATTGATGTAGTCATATATAACATTTTGACAACTCCACTAGAGGAAGGGTTCTATGATTCCTTAGTGAAATATGGAATTCTATACGAGTGAAGTATTATTTATGTTCCTTAGGGAGATCAAAATCGCTACGAAGGCAATTGCTAATTTCTAAAGGTATTTATTATGGCTATAAATGGTGTAGATAGTGGTGAAGTTCATAAGATGTTACTTCCTTTGTAACATTTTGAAGCCAACAAGTTAGAAGTTGGGCAAGTATCTTCCACTTTGAGTCTTCTACAGGACATGGGAGTTTGTATTGAAGGGTTTTGTCTGTGTTTCATTGATGACTAATAAGGGAAATGCCTATATTTGATGGTAATTATGAATCACTTCAACAAAATTCCCATAATGATACCTTGTAGGAATTTGGTTTTAGCGCATCAAACTATGGAGTGGTTCTTTGATTGAGTTTGGGTGCACTTTGGTTTATGATCGTTAAACATCTTTGGCTATGGTTGTAAATTTCTCAATGACTTTTGGTAAGCATTGTGGGGATTGATAGAGATTGAGTTGATAAATCCCTCAATGACTTTTGGTAAGCATTGTGGGGATTGATAGAGATTGAGTTGAAGATGAGTACTGCCTTCCATCCTTGGACATATGGTTAAAAATGATAGTAAATCACAACCATAGTTCAGTGGTTGTGAATTTTTAATCACAAACATCCAGTTCCATGAGATGCCAACATCGCATATGTGTAAAAAAGTTACTATTGCATAATGTCCCATGCCCCAAACACTTCACCTTTTGAAGTGTGCCTTGGATTTTTGCTTATGGATCCATTATCCATTGTAGGTCCCATTTCTGAGGCGATGGTGATGAATGAAGCCATTGTGCATGGGAAAAGCCACAATGTTTATTGTATTATTCGAAAGATTCATGTTGAAGTTTGAGAAGCTTTGAAAATGGGTCAACAAAAACACAAGGTCATACATGATCGACGTTGTGTTGATCATCACTTTTGCGTAGGAGACAGATGTTGACTTAATCTTCAGAAAAAAATGCCATCGATGTGAGACAATAATGAAAAATAATCTATCATGTTGATTCCTAAAGAGCTTGGGCCAAAGCACCATTGATGTGGGATGATAATGAAAAATAATCTATCATGTCGATTCCTAAAGAGATCGTCATTGAAGTTGCAGGCAGTGGAGAGTAGATACAATTATGAAGTGTAAAGATTATGCACATAGATTTAGTCTTTATATTAGAGGTGGATAATCACATAAAAGCATTAGCTTAGGACATTTATAGCACTTGATAACTTTGATGCAAATCAAAGTGGCAAAATGGTAGTGTTGTAGATGCGCTAAGATTTCTAGTCATGTGGTTTTGACGCTGCGATCTGATCGAACAATTCTAAATTTTGGTTGTGTTAATACCTTGTCATACTACCTTATCACATGCTAGCACATATGAACAACTCAACACATGTTGGACGTAGAAGATTGGCAATGATAAGAGATTGTCTTCTATTATCTGTCTCTTGATTAACAATGATAAGAGATGTTTTCCATTCTATGTCTCTTCCTCTTCTCAAACTTTGTACAATTATGTAATATATAGAATATGATGAGACTATAATCTATCCATATTTCTTTACTAGCTTATTTATACATCACCTTAACATTGTAAACAAATTAGTTGGCCTTAGTGGTTCTTTGTACAATTATGTAATATATAGAATATGATGAGACGATAATCTATCCATATTTCTTTACTAGCTTATTTATACATCACCTTAACATTGTAAACAAGTTAGTTGGCCTTCGTGGTTGGATTGACAATTGTTTGCTGTAAAGCTTTATGTTTTTCACATTTCGATATATATTATATTTTAGTTAATGAAATTTATTAGATTCACAATTGGTTGTTGTAAAGGTTTATGTTGTTCACATCTCGATATACATTATAATTAGTTAATAAAATTCAAAGTCGAGTAGTTGTCCAACTATTATTGTGTCGATGTGTTTGGTGTATGAATTCATTTTTTTTGTCCAAGCTAGCTGAGTGATTTATTGCACCATAAGTTAGCGGTTGTGTATTTTAGTTGAATTCATTGCAATGGTTGTGGATGCTCTAATTCCACTAATGCACCCCCTTCGCTCATAAACGAAACAAAACGAGTGTCGATTCATTAATTAAATGCTTATTTGCTTTAGCAAGCATTTGCAGACTAGCATGAGGTCGACACACGCATATTATTGAAGGGACATAAGATCACATTTTGCCGACCCAAGGATTACATATGTTCACGATACATAATTTTTCAACTAAATTTGTTTTTAAACTATTTTTATTTGGAAGTTAAAACCTTCTATATGTAGACATCTTTTACATTGGGTATTCTATAACGTACAATGTTATTTGTATTTTATTCGAAAAACACCAACAACTACATACAAAGATCTTTGACTATTTGTGCTTGCAAATAGTTTTCTATTGCAACATCAACAACTTCCTAGAGTGTAACAACTTAAATGCCACATAAATCTTCAACTAAATTATTTAATAACGCAACCGGAGGACAGTGACTTCGCTAAATCAGCTAGCGGCCCAAACGAACCGCCTTCACTCCATGTGTCCACCCGCTTCACCAACTCCGTCCTCCCCTTCGCTACCGCTTTCGATCGATGACATCGAGGTTCCCCTCTTATAATGTCCATGACATATGTGTTTCACGATTCATCATTCCTCCGAATTGTCTGGAACAATGAATTCCTGCTCGTTCTCACCCGCATTGCGCCACAGTCATACGAGATGCGAGTCCCTGAGCACCAACTCCAATCTAGTCGCTGCAGAGAGGTTCAGAGTTCGAGTCCTTCCGCGATCTGTCGTCTCCCGTGTTTTTATGGGCTTTAAGATTCGAAAGGGGAAGAAAGGCCGTGAGACTGAGTATCCGTGGCCGGAGAAAGTCGGCGGAAATCTTAAAGATGGATATCTGAGATACTTGTCGAGTTTTAAGCCCATGTCTACCAAGCCTAAGCCCTTCCTCCTTCCTTTCGAGAGGCCAATTGCCGATATCGAGAAAAAAATAGCCGAGGTAAGTCGAATTCTCAGCTCATTTTAATGTCGATCTGTTTCTGTTTTACATCATTTTGAAATGCTTTGTTCTTTAGTTCGAATTTTTCAAGTTTGTTTGGGAGGAGGTTAAAGTTTGCTTCTGCTTAATTCTAAGAAGAGGTTTTACGAGGCTTTAATTTTCTTTAAATGGATCGTGGTTGAGCTTAAGAAAAAATTAACAGAAACGCCGAGTTCGAGATAAATGTTGCCGTTAACTTGGCTTCTGTTTAGTTCTGTGATTTGATCGCGTGTAAGTTGTCGATTGCTTGCTTCGTTCTATTTGAGTATGCTTTATGTTTTCAATTGAACTTAAATTTGTTTTGATTTTGTTCAAGTTAGTTGTTCATCGGTCCCGAGAAACAAAAAACTGTGGTTAATTTTGTTATATTTGCTTCGACCTTGAAACTTTAAGGAAATTATCGATTCAGTCTGCTTCTGTTATTGTGCTTTAGTTTGAAAGCTTTTAACAGTCTCAAAATTGCCCTGTTTCTGTTTAAATTAGTTGCTGCTGAACTTAACATGGCAGGGATGTACTGTGAAAATTTAATTACATTGTCGATTGAAAGCCTGGTTTATTTCGGCTGTGATTTAGTTTGATAATTGTTTTGGTGCTCTTTAAATTAATTTTCAACCGCAAGAAGAAAATGACAGCTGCATTTGAAAGTTTTTATTTTTATTTTTATCTCTGGATGTCATCGATTTAAAGTCCGTTTTTGTGTGGTCGTGTTTAATTTGAGGGTTTTTTTTTAACTGGGGTTAAACTTGTTTTGTTTCAGTTTTAAGTTTTAACTAATTGTTGATCTCCAGAAGAAATATCAAAGGCAACTGAGCCGGAACTCATTTTGTTGTCAAATGTTTTGATTGTTTGGTTGTGTGGAGGTGATTACTAATTAGTTGACATTCTGGTTCATTATAATTTTGTCTGAAATGATTATATAGTTGGTTCACTAGAATTTCACACTTTTTTGTATATGTTACCCGTGTCATCTAGACAGGGGGGTACATTGCAACTGGAGATGAACCTTTTTTTTCTCGAAAAAAATACTGCTTATATTATACAGAAAAATTTAATTACAAGCATACGCTCAACGTGGGTGAAGGGGAATGCTGAAGTGAATCAGGAATGGACACATATGATCAAGAAGGAGCTTGTGCTGTCTTTTCTGATAACAATATACAATAGAGACCTAATAACCGAACATTGCTTACGTTTTGCACAACATGCATTGTTTTTGGGCCTCAAAACAATAGATCTGAAGAGATCAATGATTGAGCAATGTTGCCTGATTCTGAGCTCATAAGATGCGCAGCACTGCAATTTCAAGTTTCAATACCCATAGTTTTAAAGGCACTGTTAGATTGAGCATTATTGTGGTGTAATCTCTGGAGCTTGTGACTCAGCTCCAGTGCTTCTGTTCTCAACAGGCAATTCTCTTCTGTTATCTGAGCAGAATGCTATGAAAAATTATTGATTTTTTTCAATATCTGTCCATTGTTTGCTGTCAGATGAGCCACCTGAGCCCTGAGCTTGTCTAAGTGCTATTGTTTCTGGAGCTGAGACCTCATTTCAGATTCTCTGTTAGACAACATCCTTCTCTGCTTCCTTTCATCCATCACTAGCTGGTCCTCTTCTTCATCAGAGGCTGAGTTGCTCTGGGAATGTGAGATGGCCACTCCATTGCCTCCAGGAGAATGGAATGAATCATGAGTTGGGTACCTCCTGTCCGCAGACACAAGCAATGATCTCTCTGTGGGCACTGCAGTTTTAGCCCCAGGAGTGTTCAGATTGGCAGAAAAGTGCATATTTTTGTAGTAGGTGCTGCCCGTATCCTCAGCTGAATTGTGCTGGATGGATTGGGATTACAGAGTTTTAGTGAATGCCCATATGGTTTGAATGAGAAATAAGCATCCAATTTGACTGAAGGCCAGTTAAAGTGGGCAAAGCAGGGCCAAACCTTTCAGATCCCGGCCTGATAATATTTCTGTCTGCTCCAAAAAATGAAAATGCTGCTGCTGTTTCTGTTTCTGACTCCACTACAGCCCCTTTTGCTGTCTTTAATAAATCAATTTGAATTGGAGATGGCACCATGTACCCAATTTACCAGGGAATGTATTAAGACCTGAAATGATTGCAGAGCCACAGTTTGGGAGTTTTTAAGGAAGCCTAAAAGATACAGTTCTATAGCAATGGGAAACAATGATGATTGAGAAAAGACTTTTTCCACAGAGTCAATAACATATACATCAATGGAACATGAGCACTATGTGGAATAGCTTCTGAAGTATAGCTTGTGGAATCTAGATTGATTGAACAGACCATTGACTTTCTACATTCACCAGTATTTTAAAAGAAATATGATTGAATACACTAAACATAAACTGCATTTCGTCTATTGAGACCAAATCGATTCTTTGATCTATTTTCACTAATCAAATTTGGGTATGTGGGACTAAAATATCAACAATTCATAAGCCAAAGAAAAGAAGGATTAAACTAGTTACTCTGCCATCTTCTCCTTGAGTGCACCAATCTTTACAATTGGGGTAGAAGCATTGACAGTGAACTCCACAGAATCACCCATCTCTGGACTGCTCTAAAAATTGCTAATGGGTTTTGTAGCTAGTGCTGAGTTTGGATAGTATATTTTCTTATTGTCACACCATGGGAAAACTAGTTAACACTCTGGACTTAACGGAAAGTCCTTTTAACCATACAAGCTAAGAAGAACAACAGTGGCTTCTCTTAAGAGGGAACTGTAGGCATTGTTTGTACTATTCTCCAGTGCTTGCAAAAGTGGCTCTGACCACCAAACACCAATGTGGCTGGCTTGCCAAAAATGGCCGAGATTGTAGCTATTGTGGACAGAATGTCAGCCATGATCCATGGTTCAATCTCCAGTACCTTCCAATTCAATGTGAACAGTCGTTGATAATAGATATGATTAAATAACATCATTCATATTTAACCAAAACTTGTTAGGACAAATTATAACTTACTTGGCCTATAATGTGGGCCATGCCTTCAGTTGGAGTACCACACATTGGTTCAGAGCCACTATCGCTTGGAGTATATAACCTACACCTGAACTGGAACTAGGATACATAGAGATTGAGGGAGTTGGTTCATAAGGAGGATTATACCCGGATATTGTTCTGTAAGAGGGCAAATTCATGCCTGCTTTACATACATCCAACATGTCAAACACTCATCAAAATTGAAAAAGTTGTTATCAAAGTTATACAAAAAACAATACCTTATCCCCCAATACATTCTGGTATACCTTTGAATATCATTTAAAATATAATATAAGTTTAAGTAATTATAAAGTCCCATGGGTTAGCTCAAGTGTTGAGTGCTGTGAATTACAAGCAGGAGGTCGCAGGTTCAAGTCCCTGAGCTGGCTGCCTCTGGTAACATTGTGGGCCTCACTTGATGTCCTTGCTGGGTTAGGTTGCCAAAACTACAACCGGCTGGTTTACCTTGGCTACCATCCTCGGAATCAGGGGAAGTGCCTGGTGGGTTTCCCTGTGGTGTGCGCTTCGTTGGAAAAAAATGTTTAAGTAATTATAAGGCAATGGTGTTGTTGAAGCTGTGGCTTACGATTTGGAAATAAATGAGTGAGGAGGAGTTGAAGAAAATTTGTAAAGAATTGTTCTACTGGATTTGGAATGCCGATAAACAAGTATCCCAGGGTACTCTAATTGAAACACTGCCTTCTCTTGAATTATTTTGGATCCCAGTATTGGCTTACGACTCGGAATTAAATGAGTGAGGAGTTGAAGAAATTTTGTAAACAAGTCTCCCAGTGAGGAGTTGAATGCTGATAAACAAGTCTCCCAGGGTTTCTTGACTTGAATCTTTCCCCACACTATATTCAGTCCTTGATGATGATGAGAAGAGAATGGAGGAGGATTGATCTTTTCAGGCTAGATAAGTTTAATCTTTTACTTGGCTACCAGTCCTGTCAATTAAAAGGATCATGCCATGAAGGGGGATCGATCATTTCAGGCTAGATAAATTTTATCTTCTACTTCGCTTCTACTCCCGTGAATTACCATGATGGGGGATTGATCTTTTCAGGAAAGATAAGTTTTTTCTTTTACTTGGCTGTATTTTTCATGTTATGTTCCTTGTATCTGACAGGAATGATAGGGATTCTGAGCTTGTAAATGGGTTCATGGAAGATATGACAGTTTTTTTAACTGCCTGTAGATAAACATCCAATTCAGGTAAGGACAAGATGTTGATGACAATGTGGAAAACCTTGGATCCATTGCTCTGCCAAGCAGTCTCTCTCAGTTGGTTCCATTTCCTTCTACCTTGCAAGATAATGGAAAAGTTCTGCATGATTTACAAAAGGAGTTCAAAGGTCTCAATAAACTTGTAACTCTGTCTGGGATCTTGATTTCTTTTGAGAGGGTTATGAAACCAAATATATTTTACCATATATATGCAGAGGAATCTGTAGAGAGAAAAGCTCTTGCTATCCAGGAAATGAAAGCAAATTCTGTTTCCCCACATCACAGCCAACATGCAAATAACATAGAGAGCATCAACCAAATCAACGAAGAGGTTGAGAATGAATTCAATTCTAGAATTGGATTAGGGAAGCCACAGTACTTTAACATCAATGAGAGTTTGACATTCAAATGCAAGGGAAAGGAGGCAACTGATATTGCAAAATGTTCTGAATAAAAATTTAATGCTGAAGCAGAACAGATACAGGAGTTTGTGAGGTCACCCTATGCATTCAGTTATCAGGATTCCGTTGACGAAGTCAATGGAAGAGAAGGAATGGAACTAATCAATGGAAAGTCTGGTGATTTGGAGATGACATATGTTTCATTCATCTACAAGCTACCATTTCAGTGGCATATCCCTATGGTGGGATGTTGTTCCACATTAATACTTACTCTACTGCAGCCTATTCAGATCTTGAGCAGAATTGATTTCAATCACTGCAGGATTGAATCATTGTACTTCACCAATACCATTTCTGGCAGGTCCTGTTTCTCCTTTGCAAACTGGATCTAAGAAGAGGAAATGGGTGCAGAATTGAGAAAATAGGCTCACTAAAAGTTTAAGTTCAGCAAATTCTGATGAAAAAGAACGATTTGTCTGTTCTGATCTTTTCTGTGGCATTGCATCTACTGATAAATGCGTACAGAGAGAAGTCGAGAGGGTTAGATTCTCTTTAAAGAACAATCTTGTCTGGAAGCAATATAGTTCTTTACCCCCAGGGAACCCGAGGCTATTCCACTGTAAAGGGGAGCACACTGAAGAAAAAAGTTCTTCCAGGACTGATTTGTATCATAGAAGCTCTTGATATCCACAAAGTACCAGCAAATTCTGTTTCTCCACTTTACAACCAGTGTGTGAATAACATAGAGAGAAACAACCAAATCAATTAGGAGGTTGATAATGGATCCAATAATAAACTCAGATTAGGGAAGCCACAACATTTTAAAAATAACGTCAATGAATGTTTGACATGGAAATGCAAGGTAAAAGAGACAACTGTTGTCTTCAAAATTTCTGAAAAGAAATCCAGTCTTGAAGCAGAAGAGATACAAAATTTTGCACGCATGCAATTATTACGATACCAGTTGCAAAAAGAGGACCTAGTTTTGGGCAGATGGATTTCAAACAGTTGAAGAGGTGGAATTTCTGATGCCAACAAGGAAATCTAAACTGTAGCTCTTATGGCATGACACAGTGATAGCTTTCAGAGTTAATAGATGATACATGCACCCATAAACATACGTATCCAATTCAAAGACATTCTATTCTCGTTGTTAAAATTTGTGGACTTTTCGTCATTATATATGTTCAATAAAATATCATTTCTTTGAAAAATGAGATGACCTTGTCACCTTCCAGTCAAGATAATTTTATACTTTAAATAAAAACAAAACAAATGACCTTGCAATCATTGTGGCTTTATACTTGAAAACAAAAGCTAATTTTCTAGACATGGTGGTTTTAACTTTTTTGACTTAAAAAAACAAATGTACCCAATACATAGACAAACTTTTGGAAAATAAAACCAACCCAATTGTATCTTGTCCATTAGTGTTCAATTGAGCTCTCCCCCACCTCCTTTGGAGGCGAAAGATTGGCCAACAACCTATAGGTCTTGGGACAATCTAGTTCTTTGACCTTTATGAAACCGCTCGAATTTCGACAACATTCAGAGTTTGGATAATATAATGGAGAACTAATCACGGAAGGCCCTTGTCTCCCCTATATTGTTTTGTCTTCACAATCCAAGGAACTCTCTTTTTCTGTAGACTCAGGCTTAACATCTATATCGCTATAATCCCTATAGACCCTACCTTGAAATTCAAAGTCATTTAAATGAATTCCCTTTGAAGTCCTTGATAAATAATGGCGATCTGTGCGATTTTTGGATTATTGATTTTGAATTGTGAAGGTTTCGAGACATCGATGACTGTCTTTGCTCTTGCTTGATGCTAAAATCTAAAAGGAAATGATGAAGTCAAAGCAACAAAGGTACAACCAATTGATGGTAGTAGCAATTCAAATAAAACACGGCTCGAAGGCCCTTGAATTTCTTGCAAATACTAGACGAATTTTTCAATCTCATGCAAAAGAGCCTTCAATTGTTAACTTGATGGACTCGATCACTGCATGTTATGACAAAATCAAGCAGAGAAATGCATTGTGTTGTCCATTTTCTTTTATTTATTTGTTATAGTAGGTTCCCATTTTCGATGATGAAATGAATGAATGTCTTCCAATCTCTCATCTATACTTGCATTTGCAACACCATCGATGGGGAAGAAACCCAAGAAGCAGAAGAACACGACATAGACAAATAATTGCTTTATGTCAGTTCAAATCCTTGCCTTGTGGACTAGACATAGACGAAGAATTGGAGTGGAATAGAACGATTTATTACGATTGGTAAATGCAAACTGATTTCAGTGACAACCCTTTTTTGGGTAAACACCCGCATTAAGGAAACACCATCGATGTAGCAAGGACATACAGATCCTCTACCTTATCGCAATTAACGCTGCAATGAGGTCAAAGTAAGCACTATCAAATATATGTTGAGCATCCTTAATCAATAAAAATCCTGCAGCTGTAGTTTGGGACAATAGTTCATCAAAGGATAACTTCTTGAAAGATAGTGGATACCATTGGCCTTTCAAAACCACACTTATAGTGTATTTTCTAGATTGAATACAATACCAAGGCTTGGATTCAATGCCACGAGCTATAATAGTGTGTTAACACAAGGGTTCTGCATTCACTAGAAGCGCAACACATCAATGTATAATATCTTGTAGCAGGGGAGATGATACTATCTTGCACAATACTTGGATAGTGTTTAGAATTCTTACACTCCTACAAGATGTGCTTGATTGTCTCTAGTTTTCCACATGAAGGGCATTTTTCATCTTTAAAACCAATTCTTGCTAACCTTGATTTTGTGTGGTGCATTTGGAATAGAACCAACGACATGATGTTGATCTTGTAGGATAATCTATACATCTAGATTGTGTTGAGCCAAGTAAGCCACTGAGATTCACTATCCTAATTGATCTACCTTGTATTCAACATTGGGGCCAATAGATTCTTCGTGTGCATGAGCAATAGAGTTTTTGACTATTGTGCTAAAAATGGACTTACAATAAGTCCATTGTCAGTCTCTCCAAATGGGACCATGCAAAGTTCCAGTCATCTTAGGAAGATCCTCAACTGTAATAAGTGGTTGTAGCTCTCTTACCATGCATGTATTAGAATCTAGGAGGCCCTTTGTGTTTGTTAAAGTCCTGCGCTCTGACCATGCCCCTTTGTCAAGGTCCCATGAATTTGGCCATCCGAAAAGCTCCTCCTTGCTCATTCTTCTAGCTAGAAAATGTGCAATTTTAGAGGTGCCCTTTATCAAGATCTCATGAATCACGCGAACTAAAAATTTTGTTCTTGCTCATTCTTCTAGCCTAAAAATGTGCAGTTTTAGGTGTGTCTTATAATTTCCAAGGTTAAATGGGTCGAAAAGGGAGATCCCAAGCTCTTTTGCTCCCTAGATAGTTACGGGACAAGAATTTGTCAACATGCTTCCTAGTCTCCTAGATGTGTTTAAGCATAAAAGTTCCTTGTATGTTGAAATTATGTGGGGATCCTATGATATCATACATCAAAAACCAACCTCAAATGTTGTTGACATGTCCATTATGAAGAATTCTGTGTTTAATAAGAACCTAATGTGATACCTCACTTATTAGGCCAAAAAATGACCCATTTTGTTGCTAGAATTTTTCCCTCCGTGAAAATGCCAATGCTTCCAAGCCCACCATCCTACTTAGGCATGGTGTAATAGTGCCAAGGGACTAAAGGCAAGCCTCTATGTCCACTATATTTTGGCCCACGCAAAGTTCTCAAAATTTTATCTAATTTTGACAAGAAGAATAAAAAAACATGGCCTTCTTATAGTCCCTTGGAGACAATATGCTTACCAACAAAGGGTAGATCCCCGAAGCAAACTGCTAGGGTTTGGATTGTAATCTCTCCAAGCACCAGTGTCACGTGGATAAATGGGAGAGGCCATTTCCAAAAAGGATACCTACCATCCTAAAATCTTACCAGGCTTAACCCTTCCTGTGTTGAGACGACTAAGAAGGGGGGTCATCAACACCACTCAACCAAAATTCATATTTGAGCATACTAACCACAATAGACAAAGCTACACAAAACATGTCTAGAAATTTTCCTGTTTCCCTCACAAAAATAGGCTCCAAACATATATAGATGAGATAGAGTCATGGACAAAGTGGTTATTAAGATCCTCCTTAGCCCCAAGGTTTTGTATTCCCCGAATCCTTGTTGATTCTTGCAAATAACCAAGAGAATAAACAATGAGCACTTATAGGTATGGAGTTGAAGCGTAACCCTAGTTGAAAGATCTATGTAGAAGAATGCTATCGTACAAGAGCTCATCAACTAAAGCAAATGCAAAAACCTTTGTGAATAATGCAAGCACTAGTTGAGTGAATTTGGTTCCAAACCAAAGCCATAGCAACATGTCTAGAATAAAACCTCAATCTACCCTATAATAAGCATTATGAAGTTAATATTCAAAAACCATGAGTCTTGATCAGTGTCCTTATCCCACTCCATACATTTCCATACAATGATCACTAAATATAGTATGAACTTGTACAGACCTAGTTTGCTATGCTCTAACAAATCTAGTCACAACTTGTTGGATCCTCAAGGCCAATGACATGGAAATAATTTTACAAGCAGTCTTTCACATGGGAAGAAGGAAATACCCATTTTTCTGTCTCCATAAACTGAAGTTTACCATATCTTTTCCACAATTTGAGGGGGAACTTCCACAAAGGAGGTTACGACACTGGATTTCTACCCATTGTGCAGTTTATGACAGCTTAAATTTTTCCAAATTGACATTAGATTTAACACCACAATTCTTAGGGTTGATATTTAATAGACCCATAAACATTTTTCCAAAACCTTACATGCCATTTTGACTTTTGGAAAAAATTGAAAAAGCCCAATTGCCAAGATATCTGAAATCCTTGGTAATGATCACAAACCTGATCTAGACATTACAAACCGAGTTCTCATAAATTGCTTTAAGAGGCAGAGCTTAAAGCACCGATAGAAATTCCATTCTATTTAACTTTCCTCCTCTTAAATTTTCTTTTTCAATTGATCTAATTAAGGAAGGAGACCCAACTGAATTCTTTATTCGGTTTCCATAGACATTACAAATCAAATATTCAAAAAATGCTTTTCAAGGGACAGAGCTCAAAGCGCAAATGAAAATTCCATTCTATTTAACTTTTCTTTTTCTAAAGTTTCTTTTTCAATTGATCTAATCAAAGAAAGAGACTGGATTCTTTGTTTGGTTTCCCTAGACATTACAAATGCAATTTTCTAAATATGCTTTTCAAGGGATAGAGCTCAAAGCACACACACAAATTCCATTCTATTTATCTTTTCTTCTAAATTTTCTTTTTCAATTGATCTAACCAAAGGAGACTCAACTAAATTCTTTATTTGATTTCTCTCTCTTGCACCCTTTTTCCATCTTTTCTTCCTTGACGTTTTGGCACTTGAATAAATAGACATAGACCTCAATGCATTATTAGTGATTCCTAAAAGGACAAGGGATTCAAGAGGAAAATCACCACCACATGCTCCATCATTTCATTAACATTATCTCTACTATTGACACAACCTTCACTTGCACTAGGGTCTCTAAACATTAATCCTCAATCAAATGCAAAAAATAATACCAATGAAGCATCTTACTTTAAATCACCTAGGATACTGAATTAGAAACTAAGACCCATCAACAAAGCCTTAACCAAAATTGAGGACACTAAGAAGGAAGATCTACATATTGCACTTCGCAAAGCCCTTATTTTGGTTGTAATCACATACTGTTGTATTTTGACATTATAAATTCTCCTTTTCAATATAAAAGGGGATTTTCAATAGTTTTTGGGCGAAAATTAGGTTTTCCTAAAACCACAAACAAATATTACAATAAAGGCTATCAGTTTTTAATTGTTTGATAAATTTTGTAGGAAGAACATTTGATTTTATTAGTTGTAACATTTAATAGCTATACAGTGATTGCAATAAAGAAGGGTTCATTATGAGACACTGACTTTGGGGGGGATGTTTTTTTATGTTTAAATTTTAAACTATACTAATCTTTGTATAGTTCCTCTTGTATACTTCTATTTTTTTTGAGATTGTATTTTTTGAAGTTCTTTTGCCAATCCAAATTTCTAGTTGATATTAAATTTTAATGTACTATAACTACTTTTGTTTGGAACCAATAGGTAAGGGATTTGGCAAAGGAGACTGGCATGGACTTCAGTGAACAGATTCTCGAGCTGGAGAAAAAATATGAGCAGGTTCCACCAATCCCATTATCTTTATTTTCTTATCCACAACTGTGCCATTGGAATTTTCATTTGTTTGAGTTGGTAATTCATGAGTAGAAATGCTTGTGATCTGATGTGGATGTGAAACATGGGATGCACATCTCCATTTTTCATCTTATAGTTGAAGGTAATCTTTATTAATTTTTGGCACAATAAGGTGGTTTAATAACATCAATGAATATCAAGATAATTGAGGACACTAGATTCTGATAGTAGTTGCCCTAGTTTTGGCTTTTGCTCTAATGGAATGGTGCAGAAATGGAATGCAGGATGTGTACTTTGGCAATTTGAAGAACTTTTGTCAGCATGCTTGTGTCCCTTTTGTCAGCATGCTTGTGTCCCTTTTGTCATCATACCTTTCAGTACATCTTAGTGAGAGTGCGAGGAAAGACACCAAATTGAAAATTAATTCATTTTAGGTATAATGAGAGTGGAGTATGTGTCATGTCCCAGTTTTTATTAAGAGACCAATGCTACCTTCTAGTGTCAAGGCATGGAATCATTTCATATTGTCTAATTTAAAGTTAAGCAAATTGTATAGGGATTTGTTGCTAATACTTGCATATTTAGTAAGTAAAGGATAAAAGTTTTTAAAAATAAGCAAGGACAAAAAGATTTCATATACAATATGCAGGAGAAGGATTAAATAGACATGCCAATGGTTTCTGAAATTACCATCCAAGCTTGAAGACCATTTTAATCTAGAAACAAATATACATGAAAGTGCCATAGGCTTTTATGATAAGTGATGAATTAGAAGCCTAACAGGTTAGCTGAACTGGTTGTTGCCAATGTTGTTGGGCATTTTCCTAGTTCCATGATGGCAGGTGCTCGGTTCAAATCCCCATCAGTGAGGCACACTGATCTATGTCAATAGGTTTACTAGGGATACCATCCACGAATCGGGGAATCATCCCTTGGGTTTCCTGATGAGGTTTCCTTGAGCAAAAAGTCACGAATTAGAACTGAATTCACTACTAGTTTATGATCGATGGAAATTGCATGTCCTAACGGTTAGATAAAGATAGATGGTTGAGATCCATCTGGAATGAAAAGTTACTCTCTTTGGATGTTGAACCTTTGAATTTAACAAAGGATAATTTCAAAATTAATATTTTTTTTGCCAAATATGCCATATGTCACTCCGTAGAACAAATAATTACAACATGGAACATAGAGAGTTACATCAAACAAAGACTAGGAGTACGAAGAAATTATTGCCTTAAAAAGGCCAAAAAAGAAGTATCAGAGTCTATTCCTTGGTAGGAAGGGAGTCAACATTTCTATGGAAGATACTAAGGTTGAATTTAACAAGCATAGCCAATTCCCGCTTAAAGGGCCTCAATTCTCCTAGGCTAAGGTGAGATGATTCCACATTAAAATTAGTTTTACACTAGTGTTTCCATAGATATCCATTGGCAGTCAAACAAATTGTGTGCCTTAAATATTCTCAATTGTCACTAATCATACAAGTGTCCCCCAGGAGAGGACCTTTCCATCAGAACATGGTAGTAAAGAGGAAGTGAAATTCAACTTGAAATCATGCCCAAAATGTCTTAGTTGGCTTGCATGTCCAAAAAACATGCTCGACTGTTTCATCCTTACCATAAAGGGTGCAAGCAACATTTGTAACACCAAGTTTATGAACCTTGGTCTTAACAACTAACCCTCGATGAAGCATAAGCCACCCTCATACTTTCTGTTTGAAAGAAGATTGAGATTTCCAATTGGACTAACACCTCCTCAACCAACATGCTTCATGATCCCACAACCCCCACCATTTGTTCAAATAGGAGGCAATGCTAGACATGTGTCATACCAATTCATAGGTATTCGTTGCCACATAAATGTAAAAGGGCTTCCCACCACATCTACAATTCCACTAGAACATACTTGACCCATGACACTACATTTTAAAGAGACAACTTCTAGGAATCACATGAAAAATGCACTTATAAATAGTTCTTTTTATATAATTTAGCTTTTGAGCTTGGTAAGATTGTGCCAAGTTTTCCTCTATTGATGCTCATGATTCCATTATCCTTTAATTCAAAGAGACCTTCTTTGGCTAATCATTTGCTAGCAAACATGTTCAAGAGACCAAACTAACCACTAGGAGATTGGAAATTTGAAATTGACCCCAAGCATCTTGAGGACCCTCATATTTCCATGTGAAAATACTAGAAATTATCTGCCATGCAACTCGCACCCTTTTTAGTGGAGTTGAACTTGAAAGCACGAAGGCCTTAACATCATCGATTATGTCACACAACTGAAAGGGGCCTTTAATAGCATGTTGGATTTGGTGATAAAACATGAGTTGCCAGGGTGCATTCTGTTGACTTTTCCTGGATTCAACCCTTGGTATGCACTGATACCATGTTGAATTTTCCCTTCCCAACACCTAGAAGTTAATTCCAAATAAATCACTTATTGAATTAAAACACAACTGATTAATCAATCAAACATGCAGCGGAAGCATAAACAAAGAAACCAAAATCTCACACACAAGACACCAATATTTTCGGGTATAGACCCCTGGAAAAACCCTGGAGGGAAAACCAGTCCTAAGATGCTTTTATTAAGGTCAAATCGGGGCTTTCGTAACAAGGAAAATGTGTAGATTTTCTGAGGTCCTATGAGGCTGCCACCTAAGGTCTGTCCTTGACCTTAGTATGGCTCTAAGTTTCAACTGTGTGGCT
>JZKD02S0150668.1:314136-328093 GCA_000966675.3 Picea glauca | reverse complement strand
TTATTATCCTCCTTTGGGTTGAAGGCTTTCTAAAACACAACTATTTTGTGAAGCTTCACTTGGAGGTATCATTGAACTGAAAAATAGGTGATACTTTCCTAATTACTTCTTCGAAGAAAATCTCAAGTTGCCCATGAATGAGCTTTTGTTTTGCAATATAAATCTATTGATTGGAGAATCCAACATATAACCCATTTTTTAAGATATTGGGATGTGAACATGTCTCCATATTGACACTGTCTTTCATCCACAAACTTATGCATATAATGTCTGGACATATAGAGATATCAATAGATAATCTCTACAATTAATGACCACGTGACATATATGGGAGAGCTATTTGTAGTCTCCATCTTCTCTATTTTTTTTATAATTTTGTCTTTTATAGAAAACAATCATTTCTACTTGATTTCCAATCTCGAAGTACTAGAAATTTGTTAAGATGTTAAGTAAAGGTGACATGAAACAAATCTCATATGTGTCAATATTTTTATTAATCAATAAGAATTGAAGTTCATATGAAAATAAAACATGGAAAATGAAATTTAATCTTCCCATATGAAATTTGATCTTTCCATAAATTAGTCAATTAATTAAATTTGGCACCATATTATTGAATCCTTTCACACATAACAATGAAGTCATTTAGAGTTGAACCTCACTTCGATACCATATGTAGTGCCCATGATAATCAAGCTTAGTTCGACACTTCTTAGAGACAACTTCCTTTATGAGGAAATGCATGAAATGTTATCACTTTCCTCCCAAACAATGTACCTTGAGTTCCAAGGTACCCTTTGAGTCTTCAAACATCTCATTGGCTAATCATTCATCCCCAATTATAGTTCACAATAAAACCCATACCCCTCTTTCATTGAACAAATTTTGGAAATTTAATCACAATATGACTAAATCTTATAAATTGATTTTGCTAACATCTAGATGATGATCCCCCTTTGCAAGTACAATCTCTATTCTTAGAGATTTTAGGAAGGGATTATGAGTGCTATTTACAATGTGCATGATTTCCAAGTGTCATCATGATCTGAGATCTTTTCATCGTGACTTATAAAGAATTGCATTAAATGAGCATAAATTGAAGTGCACAATTAAAGAAAACTAAAAAATGAAGAGACATAAGCATCATATCTGAACAAAAAACTTGATAATGGAGTTCATCCCCGGTGGACTATGTCTCTAGGTCCTGCTCTCAAATGGGTAGGCTCTTTCATTAACTCAACAAAAGAATTTGGCAAAATACATAAGTATACCTCATTCTGAAATCAAGCTGCATAAATAATGCTCAGATCAGAGAAAACTAAAAAATGAAGAGACATAAGCATCATATCTGAACACAAAACTTGATAGTGGAGTTCGTCCCTAGTGGACTATGTCTCCGGGTCCTGCTCTCAAATGGGTAGGATATTTCATTAACTCAACAAAAGAATTTGGCAAAATACATAAGTATACTTCATTATGAAATCAAGCTGTAGAAACAATGCTCAGATCAGAAAACAACCAACACCACTGAATTCGTGGCGTCGAATTACCCAAAAATAACTATCTCCATGCCTCTATCTGACTCTGACACTCCCATGCCTAAGAAGAATTTTGTCTCGGTTTCCATGCCCTTTGCAACCTGTGATGATGATTGTACCATGCATTGAAAAGTGTGCCCGACATGTTGTACGGTCCATGCACTCTCCTCCCCATGGCTGGGCGGATTCACGTTTTAATAATAAAACTGGGCGATATAAACCATGTGGTACCTGCGGCCTAGTGGTTAGGGGCGGATGTGTTAAGGTGTAGGCTATGGTGGAGGTTCTGGGGTCAAGCCTCGATTTATATAATATATATCCGTTTCACTACATTTAGCATTGGTGCTAGAAGGTTCTCCAACCGTGGCTATAGTTGGCATGGTCCGCCAGATTTGGCAGACCCACCAACTATTTTGTTTCAAAATTTCGTTCATGGGTTGTCCTTGTGTATTTCCCACCTGCCACATGGCAACCCCTAATTGGGCCATGTGGCGGCCTCTCATTGAGCCATGTTGGCCCCTGCCAAGTCAACACACCACGTCAGCGTGCTACATCAACATGCCACATCATTCGTACGGACTGCCACGTGGCACGATCCGATTGGTCCACAGATCGATCCAAAATGCCAAAAACTAGGTGACACATGGCAACCTCTGGTGCTGCCACTTCATCATGTTGATGTCAACATGCCATGTGTCACTTCCCTTCTCCTTCCACGTGTGTTTTATGGACACTGACATCATCTGTACGAAGGTTGACGTTAATAGTACAGATGCTGACTCATCCCCTGATCACTGGGCTAGGTTGACCAAACTTTGACCGTGAATATCTTTCAATCTGTAACTCCGTTTGACGAATCGTTTACGCCGTTAGAAATCTTGTGGCACACTCTTTCACGACCATGCCATTTTCACTGAGTTTTGGAAACTTTGAATTTTTCCCTTTCTATGTCTGCTGGAGACATTCTGAGCGTTCTGAGTTGCCTCTATGAGTTATGAGTTGTTCTTAGCCATCTCTGGATCCTTTTTGGATCATGCCTTCCCATTGAGAGCTTTTTAGACCACCAAAAAATTTCATCAATCAACAAGTAAGTGAGGGAAGAGTCCCCTCACTTTGTCCTTCTCTATCCACTTTGCCTTGCTTGGATGGGTGCCTTTTAAGCCCACTTGAAGATAATCAACATTACCCCTGCGTGAAGTCATCGTCCTCCTGTCGAGGATGATATATTCCTGTAACTCATCCAAGTACTCAGGTGCAAACTCATCAACTGAAGGTATTGAAACTTCCTCATCTTGATCCATGATCATGGGAGGCTCAAAAGGTTTCAAGTTCTCAACTTTCACAACTGAGTAAATCTTCGTCTAGGGTGGAAGATCCAGACGAAAAACATCGGTACCAGTTTTCTCCAAGATAATGAAGGGTCCATAATGAATGAGCTTGAGTTTCTTGCCTTCACCCTTCAATCTCTCCTTGTTGATGTGAAGCCATACCCGGTCTCCAACCTGGAACTAATGATCAACCCTATGCTTGTCATGCTGAGCTTTATACTGTGCTTTCCTTTTCTCCAACTGTTCCTTGACTGCCTGGTGTATATGTTGGATCCTCTAGATGAACTTGCGGGCTCTGTCTTCTGTTCGTTCTTCATTCACATCGACATCTCTCCCATACATCAAGTCCAAAGGAACCTTTGGTAGGTACCCAAAACATGTCTCAAAAGGTGAACTCTGAGTGGATGAATGTAAAGCTCAGTTGTATGCATGTTGTACATAGGGTATATGTTCATCCCATAACTTGGGATGCTTGCTACAGTAGCCTCTAAGCAAAAGTACCATTATTTGGTTTACTACCTCTGTTTGTCAGTCGGTCTCTGGATGGAACACAATGCTCCTCTTCAATTTAGTGTCCATCATCCTCCACAAGCTAGTCCAAAAGTCCCCAAGGAATCAAGTATCTCGATCCGAGACAATGGATGTGGGTAATCCAAAGTGAACCCAAACATATTGAAAGAAGAGATTAGCAGTCTGCTCAACAATGATCTGCTTTTTACATGGCATCAAGATACACATCTTGTTGAACCTATCCACTACAACATACAAATAATCATGAACCCCTTTGGTCATTGGTAAACCCCCTACAAAATCCATGGAGATACTTTCCCATGGATGGGATGGAATAGGAAGTGGTGACTATAGCCTCGATTTTCTATTAATGGGCTTACAAGTAGAACACATCACACACCCTTTTACATATTTAGTTACAATTCTTTCATTTGAGGCCAGTAACAAAACCTCTGCAAATGAGCCATAGTTTTTCCTACCCCAAAATGCCCAAACACAAGAGAAGTGCGATCTTCTCGTATTACATGGACTCGTTCACTCATAGGAATACATAGATTTCCAAGATGGTAGAGTAGTTTTCCCTGCAGACAATATTTCTCTACCTGTGCACCAAGGGTTAACTTCTCATATACTTCTTTAAAATCTTCATCGATGGCATATTGTTCTACATAGCTATCATGAGATAAAGAAGTATTCTTCAAAATAATAGAAGCAACAATAGGAGGTCTAGAAAGCATATAAGCTACCTTGTTACTTGTACCTTTTTTGTACTTGATTACCAAATGAAATTGTTGTAGAAAACCCATTCATTTGTAGTGTTGAGATTGTTGCAATTTGGCCTGTGCTTGAAGATACTATAAGGGTTGGTGATCTGTGTGTATGATTGTTTCCTTCCCTAACAAGTATTGCTTCCATTTCTTTACCCTCTGGACTAATGCATACAACTCTTTATCATATGTAGGATAGTTAACAACAACTTGGTTAAAAGTTTCAGAGTGGTAACAAACATGCTTACGATATTGCATCAATACTGCACCCATGGTGTATCCATTGGCATCTATCTCGATCTCAAAAGGCTGTTGAAGATTCAACAGTGCTAATACTGGTGCAGTAATGATATTCTCCTTCAAAATGTTGAAAGTTTTTTGTTGCTTTCCTTCCCACTGAAAAGTGTTATTCACACTGGTTAAGGCATGCAAATGAGCTTCTATAAAGGAGAAGTTGGGAATGAATCTCCTCCAATACTAGACTGCACCTAAGAAGCTTCAAACTTTGGTTACACTCTTTGGCTCATGACAATTTACAATTACATCAATTTTAGAAGGATCAATTTTCAATTGTCCTCCTCCTACAATATGACCTAAGTACACAAGTGTAGTTTTTCCAAATTCACATTTAGACAATTTTACATACAACTTTTCCCTTTGCAAAGTATCCAATACTTGCTTTATATGCCTCACATGTTTATCCCAAGTCCCGCTAAAAATAAGAATACCGTCTAAATATACAATCACAAAGTCATCTAGGAAAGGCATGAATACATCATTCATCACACACATGAAAGTTGTCAGAGCATTACAAAGACCAAATGACATAACTACCCACTCAAACAATCCTTGTTTGGTTTTAAAGGTAGTTTTCCATGCATTCTGTTCCGTGACCATGATCTGATGATATACACCACTGATCTGGATTTTATGAGAAGAACGAAACAAATACAATTTATTAAAAGATGCTTAACACAGAATAACAGAGATACACATTAAAACTAGTTTTCTATTCAATAAGGAAATAAGTTGAAACTATAAAATGCAGCGGAAAACAAGCTTGCTCGAATGGTGGTGACTTATCTCTGAGAAGAGATGTGACAAATGCACTCATTTGCAAGAATATGATTACAATGAGGCTCTGAAGACATTTTTACAATAAATATGAATGTCAAAAACCCTAGACATCCAAAGACCTAACCCTAGGAGATGAAGCGCCAAAAGTCATGTGCACCTCGTTTGGGTAGGTTAGTACATCAACTTCCCGAGGTCGTAACCTTTGCATACGATATCCATTTTAGGCGCATGATAGTTTGCTGGAAAGGTATCGTTGAGGAATATCGATATCGAAAAACCTTCATTTAGGCCCTCAAAATGGCCCCGAAAATTAAAAACTGCTAAAAATAGTAAATTGTCAAAATTGCCAGAAAACTGTTTTGAGTGAGTTGGAAAAGGTGGGTGGCCATCGATATCCACCTGGATCAATCCTCCCTCATTAGGAAGTAATAATCTCCATTTTTTTGATTTCCCCTATCAGATGAAGAAATTTCTGCTAAATTTGGCCCCGGGTGAGCCACTTGCCTTAGTGCAGGAGTTTCCCTGCTTTAACGACTCGATAAAGATGGATCCTTTGCCGTTGAGTGCCCTTGATCTGTGTGTCCACAATCTGATCACTGGATGCATGTTTCATGCAGTCAAGGTTGATCTCTTTTGGTGTCAAATGCTCTGCTATCTTTGAGGTGTCCAATAATGGTGAGAAATATGGCCGAAGGAGAGCCACGTTGAAGACTGGGTACAGGCCAATGAAAGGGGGAATGTTGAGCTCAAAATCATTGTCACACACAACCTTGGTTATGGTGTACGACCCATAATGGAGTGGACAGAGCTTCCGATGAGGCCCTGTAATGCTTTCTTTATGCAAGTGCAACTAAACTTTATCTCCCACCTGAAACTTATGTGACACCCGATGTTGATCATGGTGCTGCTTGTACTTGGCATTAGACTTCTGTAAAATATATTGGACCTGTTGGCGAATGTGCTGGATCCTCTCAATGAACCGGGTGGCTTTTTCAGCTTCTGGTGGAGCAGGGGACAAGTCGGTCGAAGTGGTCACCATGGGTAGTGCAACATTCATAGGGCCCAATGGTTGGAATCCCAACCCCACTTGAAAGGGGCTGTGGCCAGTTGAGCTATGCAGGGATCGATTGTAGCTATGCTGGACATAGGGAAGACTCTCATCTCATGTGCGGGGGTGTTTTGAATTGTACATGCACATGATATGTACGATCATCCAATTGACGACCTCAGTTTGGCCATCTGTCTGGTGGTAGAAGGTAGTGGATTTGGTGAGCTTGGTATCCAGCAGTGACTAGAGGCTCAACTATAATGTGCTGAGGAACTATAATGTGCTGAGGAACCGACTGTTAGGATATGAGATAATGGTTTGTGGGATCCCAAAATGTACCCATACTCATTCAAAGAAGAGTTTGGTAGTGGCTTCTGCTGTGATGTTCTTCTTGCAGGTGGCTAGAATCGCCATCTTGGAAAAACGATCAACAACCACAAAAATATAGTCATTTCCCCTCTTGGTGGATGGGAGGCCCGACATGTAGTCCATTGAGATGGATTCCCATGACTTGTCAGGAGTAGGAAGAGGGGTGTACATGCCCTGTTTCTTAGTGGTCGGTTTGGCAATAGCACAGGCGGTGCAGGACCTGATATACTTGCCGACATCCTGTCGAAGTTTCAGCCAGTAAAAATGTTTCTGCAACACTGCCACTGTCTTTTCGACGCCAGAATGTCTTGCCATCCGATTGTAGTGAGCTTCCCAAATCAGCTTCGCTTGCTCACTTGATGGAACACAGAGATGGCCCAGACGACACAACAACCCATCTCGAATATGGAAATTAGCAACCACTGAGTTGGCTCCCAACATTTGGCAGGTGGTGGATAAGTTAGTGTCTATCTCGTAGATGTGGGGCCATCCAGAGGTCTCGTGGATGCAAGAGTCTAGCATCGTGGTGAGTGTCATGATTGGAGGTCGGCTGAGGAAATCAACAACTCAATTGGTACTTTTTATTTTATACTTGATATTGAGGTGGAACTGCTGTAAGTATGTGAACCACTTCTGATGGCGGTCATTCTACAATTTTCCTTGGATCTGCATGAACTGTAGTGGCTTCTGATCAGTGTGGATGACTGTCACCTTCCCAAGAATGTAATGTCTGCACTGGAAACATGCTTGTACAATGGAGTAAATTTATTTGTCATAAGTAGGGTACTTACGGACAACATATGATAGTGTCTCACTATGATATGCCATGGGGTGGCCATGTTGAGTGAGAACGACACCCACAACATAGTTTGAAGCATCTGTCTTGATCTCAAAGGGATGTTGTAGGTCCGGTAATGAAAGTACTGGGGATGAGCACAAACACTTCTTCAATTCATTGAAGGCTTGTTTTTGGTAAAGTCCCCACACAAATTTTGCCTTACCACAACCCCTAGTTACTTGGCTGAGGGCCCATGCGATATGAGAGAATGATAACACAAACCTGCGATAGAAATTGGTGAGGCCCAAGAAGCTCTGAAGTTCAGTGAGTGTGGTTGGGGATGACCATTCACGGATGACTTGGATCTTGGCTGGATTCACATGCACACCATGCCGATCAACGATGTAGCCTAAGTAATGGACCCTGTCCATGCCGAAGGAGATTTTTTTTCAAGTTTTCATATAGTTTGTGTTGCCACAGGGTGTGCAAAACCTACTGAATATGCTGCAAGTGCTTCACCCAAGTCTTGTTGTAGATGAGGATGTCATCCAGATACACCACTACAAAATTATTGGTGAAAGTTCGTAGGATATCATCCATCGTCCTCATAAAATTTGCTGGAGAATTTTTCAAACCAAAGTGCATGACCATCCATTCAAAAAGACCTTCTTTTGACTTGAAGGCGGTCTTCCATTCATCTGTCTTTTCTATTGGGACCTGGTGGTAGCCAAACTTCAGATCAATCTTACTGAAGTATTTGGCCCCCGTGATTTGATCAAGGAGGTCGTTGATTTAAGAAATTGGGGACCAGTTTCAGACTGTGATTTTATTCAAGGCCCGATAATCAATGCAGAGTCTCTGGGTCCCGTCTTTCTTCTGCACCAACACGATTGGGATCCCACAAGGCAATGAGTTGGGACGTATGTGCCCCTTGTGTAGTAGTTCTTGGATCTGCCTCTTGATTTCTTTGTTTTCTAATAGAGAGCAGCGATAGACTGGCCCATTGGATAGAGATGCGCCTGGGGTCAAATCGATGGGATGCTTAACCTGACAGTGCAGAGGTACCCCGGTAGGAGAGAAGAAGATATCTGAGTATTCTTCCACGACCTTATCCACTTGATTCTATTGTGTGGAGAGATCGGTCGTGAAGGCCCTGGACATGGTTGCAATCTTTTTCTCACTCCGAGAGAGAATAAAAAAGAATACAAATTTCCCGGTCTGAGAGATGACCTTCCTGCATTTCTTGGCAGAGATGAAGGAAATAACACTAGGAGGGACTGTCTCGGGAATACTGTACAATTTCCTGTTCAAAGTAATAATAACACTACGAGGCCTAGACTCATATACAACATGACATTTCCATAAATAAGGTTGGCCCAAAAGAACATTACAAACTTTGAGAGGAGCAACATCACACAATACCTCGTTTTTGAAGGGCTTGATGTCATATAATAGTCGACACTGTTGGCTGACGTGAAGAACGATTCCTTGGCAGAGCCATCTAATGGTGTATGGTTGTGGGTGTGACATTGTCGACAGGGCCACCCACTTGACAACCTATGCTGAGATGAGGTTCTTCTGGCTACAACTATCAACGATGAAGTGCAACGGGGTTCCCTTCACCCACATATGTGAATGGAAGAGGTGCTCACCTTCTTCTGGCTCGTCTAGTTCACCAGGTTGGATCTTGGTGGTAGAAACGGTGGCACTGGGTTCCATGTCAATGATCCGTCTTCCCCTTTCTGGTTCTGACTCAGAGCCAGAGCCCACATTTGATTAAGAGGCTTTCACTTTGAACACCAACGATTTCTTTGAGAAGCAATCAAAAGTGTTATGCCAAGGGCTCTTATGGAAGTCACACCACTTCCCGGTATCTTTCTTTGTCTTTCCGGTGTCCTTCTTTGCTTGCAGCTTGGACTGGTTGTCCTAATACTTTCCATCTTTGCTATGTCCTTTGTTTGGTGGATTGGGGCTGCCCTTTCTTCACTTTTGTTGTGAGGGGTTCCCAGACCCAAATTGTCGTGTCTTTTGTTTGAGCTTCTGCTTGATTTTGATGTCATATCGGTAGGCCGCGCCCAAGGATGAGATGTCCAGAAATTCCATTTCGATATGGATGTATCTATGCAGAGCACCAAGATACTTGAGCACCAGATGTCACTCTGAATATTTGATACCCAACTTGGTGCGCAAGGTATGGAAGATATTTGTGAAATCTGGCACTGCTTGGTCTCTTTCTTGCCGCAGTGTGGTCCATTTGGTATATAGGTTGTCATAACTTCTGACAGGGTAGTATTGTTCCTTAATAGCATCCCTAAAGGATTCCCAGGTGTCAGTGACTAAAAATAATGAGGTTTCCTCTATTTCCTTTTGCTCACAGAAAGTTTCCCACCAATCTTTGACACGGGGAATGACTTTGAGGAGCGCAAAAGTAATCTTTTCTTTATTCAAAAAGTTATGGACAAAAAAATACCCTTCTAGTAGATTCAACCACTTGTCTACAACATCCACGTCTATTTGAGCTTCAAATATAGGAATATCGAAGTTTATTTGTAACTTGAAGGGTGCAGCGCTTCCATTCGAAGAAGATGCGTCGACTGCTGGTAGCTGCCGAAGGATTTGCGCGAAACTATCTATCATCTCGTTCCTCTGTTGCGTGAGGGATTCCTTAATCAACGGTTTGAAAGGATATCTTGTCCCATCATATTTATTTTCTCCTGCCATGGGAGGTCGCTTGGGCATGCGAGAGCTTCTTTCCTCAAGAGAAACAAGCTCGAGACCCAACTCTTTGTACTCCAACCTTGTTGGGGACATGCATTAAGACGATAAGGAGTAGACCTCTCTGATACCACTGATCCAGATTTTATGAGCAGAATGAAATGAATATAGATTATTAACAGGTGCTTAATAAAAAATAACAAAGATATAGTAAAACTAGTTTTCTATTGAATAACGAAATAAGCTGAAACTATAAAATGCAGCGGAAACAAGCTTGCTGGAATGGTGGCATCTTATCTTTGAGAAGAGATGTGACGACAACACAGATTCACAAGAAGAAGGTTACAATGAGGCTCTGAAGTCCTTTTTACAATAATAAAGAATGACCAAAACCCTAGACATCCAAAAACCTAACCCTAGGAGATGAAGCACCAAAAGTCATGTGGGCCCCGTTTGGGTAAGTTAGTACATCAACTTCCCGGGGTCGTAACTTTTGCATACGATCTCCGTTTTAGGCGTGTGATAGCCCGTTAAAAAGGTATAGTCGAGGAGATTCATTTTGGGGCTCAATCATGCCTTCAAATATCATTAAGGAGCTATATTCCGAAAAAACTTCATTTAGGCCCTCAAAATGGCCCTAGAAGTTAAAATTGCTAAAAATAGTAAATTGTCAAAATTGTCAGAAAATTGTTTTGAGACAGTTGGAAAAGGTGGGTGGCCACCAATATCCATATCGATAAATCCTCCCTCCTTAGGAAGCAATTTTATCCATTGCGTTGAGGTCCCCCATCAGATGAGGAAATTTTTGCTGAATTTGGCCCCGGGTGAGCCACTTGCCTTGGTGTAGGAGTTGCCCTACTTTGATGACTCGATAAAGTTGGATCCTTTGTTGTCGAGTGCCCTTGATCTGTCTGTCCACAATATGATCATTGGATTCCTGTTGTAGGTAGTCGGGGTTGAGCTCTGTTGGTGTCATTGGTTCTGCTACTTCTGAGGTGTCCAATAATGGTGGGAACTAAGGGTGAAAGAGATCCACGTTGAGCACTAGGTGCAGACCAAGGAAAGGAGGAATATTGAGCTCAAAATATTTATCCTCCATGGCCTTGGTGATAGTGTACAACCCATAACGAAGTGGGCGAAGCTTCCAATGGGGTCCTGTAAGGCATTATTTCTACAAGTGCAACCAAAATTTGTCGCCCACTTGAAACTTATGCGCCACCCGATGTTGAACATGGCGCTGTTTGTACTTGTCATTAGACTTCTATAGGATATCCTTAACCTGTTGGAAAATGTGTTGGATCCGCTCAATGAACCGGGTGGCTTTGTTAGCTTCAGTTGGAGCAGGAGATGAGTCAGTCGAGGTGACTGCAAGGGGAAGTGCAACATCTATGGGTCCCAATGGTTGGAATCCCAACCCCACTTGAAAGGGGATGTGTCTGGTTGAGCTATGAAGGGATCGATTGTAGCTATGCTGGACATAGGGAAGGATCTCATCCCATGTGCGAGGGTTCTCTGAAATATACATGCGAAGGATATGCACAATCATTCGATTTACAACCTCGGTTTAGAAATCTATCTGGGGGTGGAAGGCCGTGAATTTGGTGAGCTTGGTGTCCAGCAGTGACCAGAGGCTTGACAATGTGATGAGAAATCAACTATATCGATATGAGACAATGTTTTGTGGGATTCCAAAATGTAACCAAATTCGTTCAAAGAAGAGCTTGGTAGTGGCCTTTGTTGTGATGCTCTTCTTGCAGGCAACCAGAATCGCCATCTTAGAAAATCGATCAACAACCACAAAAACACAGTAATTTCCCTGCTTGGTAGACGGGAGGCCCGACATGTAGTCCATTGAGATGGATTCCTATGTCCTGTCAGGAGTAGGACGAGGGGTGTACATGCCCTATTTCTTAGTGGTCGGTTTGGCAATAGTGCAGGTAGTGTAGGACTTGATATACTAGTTGACCTCCTGTCAAAGTTTCGGCTAGTAGAAATGTTTCTGTAGCATCCCCACTGTCTTTTCAATGCCGAAGTTTCTTGCCACCCAACCGTAGTGGGCTTCCCATATCAGCTTCGCTCGCTCACTTGATGGAACACAGATATGGACCAGACGACACAATAACCCATCCTAAAGATGGAAATTATCGACAATTGCGTTTGCACCCAACATTTGGTAGGTGGTGGTGAAGTCAGGGTCTGTCTCATAGATTTGGGGCCATCCAGATGTCTCATGGCCGCAAGAGTTTAGCACCGTGGTGAGTGTCGCGACTGGTGGTCTACTAAGGAATTCAACGACGCAATTGTTGCTTCCTGTTTTATACTTGATGTTGATGTGGAATTGCTGCAAGTATGTGGACCACTTTTGATGGCGGTCATTATACAATTTTCCCTGTGTCTGCATGAATTGCAATGGCTTATGATTAGTGTGGATGAATGTCTCCTTCCCAAGAATGTAATGTCTCCACTCACGGCATGCTTGGACAATGGAGTACATTTCTTCGTCATAAGTAGGGTACTTACGGATAGTGTCTGACAGTGTCTCACTATGATAGGCCATGGGGTGGTCGTGCTGAGTGAGAACAATGCCCACAACATAGTATGAAGCATCTGTCTCGATCTCAAAAGGATGCTACAAGTCTAGTAGTGAAAGTACTGGGGCTGAGCACAAGCGCTGCTTCAAATCATCAAACGCTTGTTGTTGGGACCGACCCCATGCAAATTTTGCCTTACTACCATCCCTGTTTATTTGGCTGAGGGCCCATGCAATATGGGAGAAACCCAACACGAACCTGCAGTATAAATTGGCAAGGCCCAAGAAGCTCCGAAGCTCAGTGAGTGTTGTTGGGGATGGCCAGTCACGGATGACTTGGATCTTGGCTGGATCCACATGTATGCCATGCTAATCAATGATGTAGCCCAGGTAATGGACCCTGTCCATGCCGAAGGAGCATTTTTCCAAGTTGGCGTATAGCTTGTGCTGCCGCAGGTTGTGGAGAACTTACTAAATATGCTGCAAGTGTTCGACCCAAGTCTTGCTATAAATTAGAATGTCATCCAGATACACCACTACAAAAGTATTGGTGAATGGTCACAGGATGTCGTCCATCATCCTCATTAAAGTGGTTGGAGCATTCGTCAAACCAAAGGGCATGACCAACCATTCAAAAAGGCCTTCCTTTGACTTGAAGGCGGTCTTCCATACATCTTGTTAAAAAAACAGGACCGCGGAGCAATAACATAAAACAAATGCAGAAACAAAACACAGAAGATACACAATATAAGAAAGACACAGATTTACGTGGTTCACCCAGTGTGGGCTACGTCCACCAGAGAAATTGCCAGGTCCTTCCTTTATTATTATCCAACAAATGAAGGGATACAACCTACAACAAATCTCGCTGTAACTTCCTCTTCTTTCTCTCACAGTCTCCTCTCTCAGAATACAATATTCACCATCATCCATAGCTGTAATACATTTCCCTCATAAAAGAGGGTTGCCTTCTAGGGAAAAAAACCCTAACATAATCTCCACCGTTAGATCTGCAACCTTATAATGAACGGTCCAGATTTAGAATGAAATTACAATATACTTTTACAAGGCAATTTTTCCTTCGGGGGCTTCACCCCCGAATCCCCGCTGGGGGCTCGCTTACCCCCAGACCCCCAAGCCGGGGGGATAGCCCCCCCGAACCCCACAGAGGGGGTACCCCTGCTATGCACTCCCCCGCGTGGAAGAGTGTACATACTTCTGGGGTGTAAATACTTCATGGGGTATAAACACGGTTGAAAGCAAGGACCTCTGAATTAGGAAGATAATCAGGCTCCAC
>JZKD02S0150668.1:290633-314086 GCA_000966675.3 Picea glauca | reverse complement strand
TTGTTGAAGATGTAGATGTCTGCACGGATCTGATGAAGTATATGCATCATTTATATTTCCACACATATCCACTTTATCTTCTTGTAATGAATAATATCCAAATAAATTTTGGATGGAATTTTGAAAACCATGCGGCCGTTTCCAGAAAAATGTTGAAATTTTGTTGATTTAAAAACGATCATAACTTCACTTTCCGGACTCCGTTTCAGACGATTTTTTTTTTTGAAATTGGATATTTTCCCGAGAGGAATTAAAATATCCAATTTGTTTCTGCAAATGTTTCTCAGAAAATATCAAAATGACGTCTGATGTGCCTGGCTCCCTTTTTTACTCCTGAGATGCATGCATGGTGCATGCAAAAGTGTCTGCATGTGACTCTTGAGATGCATGCCATATATCTTCCACATGAATTTCAGAAAATAAATCTGAAATGGAGTAGACATCATCTTCAATTATTGGAATACAAATTTTTGCAAATTCTTTTGTAGAATACTCTTCATAATAAGAGGCTTGATCTTCTGATGGCTTCTCTTCTGGCTCTATCTGTTCGACCTCCTGAATGAAATCCTCACAATATTCTTTATTCCCAAATAGAATCTCCAATCTGGTCCATAATTCATTTGGAGTTAATCCTTGTGATTCTTCATATACTTGATGGAAAAGTTTGGGAGAAACAAACATGATGATACTTCCTATGGCCATATCTTGTTTATTGAGAAAGTCATTTTTCTCATCGACAGAATCAGGCTCTACTTCCATTGCCATAGTTATTTGGTATATGCCTCTGCATTTAAGATGAAGCAAAATTTTTGGCTTCCATTCCAAATAGTTATAAGGCGTGAGAAGTATTTCCAGTGAATAATCCATCTTTTTGTTGTCTTCAATATTTTGTACCTGCAAAAAATGATTTGGTGTAGATTTTGCTTAGTAGTCCATCGGCTCTGATACCATGTAAATGTGTTGAACCTGCACATAATAGATCTAGCTAGAAAATACTACACACATTTGCAGAGAGAAATTGAGAAATAAGAAGTAAGATAGAAAGAATGGAAGAATTCTCATTAACCATATTCCACACTCAAAGAGTGAATAATTTACAATATATATAGAATAAATGAGTAACTAATGAGCCATAGTGCTGGTCTATATTGATCTGGACACACACCAATAATTACAAAAGTAAACTGCCACCTAGTCTAGTCTCTTAGGCCGTTACGGGAGTGAACTGCCACCTAGTTGAGTTAACTAGTCAACTAGTCTTCAGTTAACTGATTGAACAAAGAGTAGTGAGTTGGTGATGATCCCAATGTTTCATGGTGGAAAAACCAATGCAACATCTAAACTCAACTCAACTAATCAAACTGAAGTGTCAACTGAAAGAGAATATTCTCCAGGTGGAATATTCTCCCCTAAAATATAGGAGACTGGATAATGACTAATTATGACTAATAAACAAGGAATAACCTTAGGAAAAACAAATCCTAGGTGTGTGTGAAGTAACTCCAACAATGTTTAGATACAAATCTTATATGAAATAATTCATTCCTCTTTCATTCATCAACATGATATTCATTATTGGAACTTGAACTAGCATGAAGAGAATCTTTACCTTGTACTCCAACCGCTGTGATCTTTCCTTCATCTCCTGAATCGGAACCAAGATCTTGTTGCATTGTAGCAACGATTTTTGTCTTCCCCTTTCCACCAAATTATTTCGGTTTCTTTTCTAGATGTAGTTTCCAACAATATTCTTCATCGTGTCTGCTCTTCTTGCAATGAGTGCAAGATGGTTTTCCTCCTTCTCTCGTCATTGTGATGGTCTTCTTATCCTTCCTTTTAAACTTCTTAAAAGTCTTATGTGGGAGACTGAAAGGTTTCTTCGTGGTATCTTCTTGAACATGTTTCCCCTTGTTCTCAAGGTGAGTGGCTTGCACAAAAACTTTGTCAAGACTAGTGGGGTTAAACAAGAGAAAAGTATGATGAATATAACTGTGAAGTGCATCAATATACTTCATTAAAGTTTCATAAGAATCCAAAGGAATGTTCAATGCAAGAGATTTCTTCCTAAATTCTTATGTGAAACTTTGTACATTTTGACCTTTACATTGCCTTAAAGTTTATCATTCCATCATTGCTTTATGTAAATACCCTAATGGATAAAATTGCTTCCTTATCGCTGATTTAAATTTCGACCATGAGGAAAGAAGATTACCACACTTAATTCTGTCCTGAAGCTTACTCTCCCACCATACAAGAGCGGTGCCTTCCAACCGAAGAGAAGCCAATTGTACTTTAACTTCCTCTTCATCAATATGCTAGACACGGAAATACACTTCAACTTGTTGGATCCAATTACTAGACTTTCAGGATTAGCATCTCCATTAAACATAGGTAAAACAATTTTTACATCAATATTTAATAATGATTTCTTAAAAGAGGCTTTATGGCTAGAATGATGAGAATGCTCGGAGGAAGAAGAACTAGAACTTGAAGGTAAAGACATAGGCTCAAGAGGATATCCTCCAACCCCTTGGTTTACCGAAGCATCATTATCTGCATGTGCTTCATTTTTCTTCCCTTTCTTCTTCATCCTCTTCTCATAATCTACATACATTCGTTCGACCATTTCTGACATGCAATAAAACACCATGTGAAAGTTTTTCTCTTGTTCATCGCGCTTGTCCTCTTATGCCATTTTCTTCCTTCGGGATGCATGACCAACTTTGGGATTCAAAGTCTTAAGAGTTCCTTCACCCTACTTATGCTTGGCCCTAGTAAGCATTCATACTCAACAATTCAAGTCAAAGACGACTTCTCTGATACCAACATGATCCAAGATCTTTTCATTGTGACTTATAAAGAATTGCATTAAATGAGCATAAATTAAAGTGCACCATTAAAGAAGGGAAAAATAAAAAATTAAGAGAGATAAGCATCGAATATAAACACAAAACTTCATAACGGAGTTCGTCCCTGGTGAACTACATCTTCGGGTCCTTCTCTCAAATGGGTATGCTCTTTCATTAACCCAACAAAAGAATTTGACAAAATAAATAACTATACCTCATTTTGAAATCAAGATGCATAAATAATGCTCAGATCAGAAAACAGACAACACCACTGAATTCGTGGCGTCGAATTACCCAAAAATGATTGTCTCTACGCCTCTATTCAACTCTGGCACTCCCAGGCCCAAGAAGAATTTCGTCTCGATTTTCGTGCCCTATGCAACTTGCAATGATGATTGTATCGTGCATTGAAAAGCATGCCTGGCAGGTCATACAGTCCGCGTGCCCTCCTCCCTTTGGCTAGGTAGATTCACGTTTTAATAATAAAACTGGGCGATATAAACCATGTGGTACCCACGACCTAGTGGTTAGGGGAGAATGTGTTAAGGCGTAGGCTATGGCGGAGGTTCCGGGGTCAAGGGCCACATAATCCCCTATTGGTTTGGTATTGTTATATGGTTTATATAATATATATCTGTTCTGCTACATTTATCATTGGCGCTAGAAAGTTCTCCAATCGTGGCTATAGTTGGCATGGCCCGCTAGATTTGGCAGGCCCGCCAACTATTTTGTTTCAAAATTTCCGTCACGAGTTGTCCTTGTGCATTTTCGGCCACGTGGAGGCCTCTCATTGGGCCACGTTCCCCCCTGCCAAGTTAGCACACCATGTCATTGTGCTACATCAACATGCCACTTCATCTATACAGACTGTACGAACTACCATGTGCCACCATCTGATTGGTCCACGGATCGGTCCAAAACGCCAAAAATCGGGTGACACATGGCAGCCTTTGGTGCTTCCAGGTCATCATGTTGATGCCAACATGCCACGTGTCACTTCCCTATTCTTCCACGTGTTTTGTATGAACACTGACGTCATCCGTACAGATGCTGACATCACCAGTACAGATGCTGACGTCAACAATACAGATGCTGACTCATCCCCTGCTGATTTTGCTAGGTTGACCAAACTTTGACCACAAATATCTTTCAATCTGTAACTCCGTTTGACGAGCCGTTAGAAATATTGCGGCGCACTCTTCGCGATCATGCCATTTTCATTGAGTTTTGGGAACTTTGATTTTTTTTTCCCTTTCTTTGTCTGCTACAACCATTCTGAGTGTTCTGAGTTGCTTCTGTGAGTTCTGAGTTGTTCTTCGCCTTCTCTAGATCCTTTTTGGATCACATAGCTAGTGTGCATAATTTCCAAGTGTCATAATTGATGTGCATGATTTCCAAACTTCCAAGGATCATCGCTAGTATGTATACTTTCCAAGTGCCATCACTAATGTGTATTGGTGACAAATTTAATATCACATTTTATAAGTATCTCTTCAAGTATCATATTGGTATGGCATGTTTCTCATTGTAATTTTAACAAGTATGAAGTACCATATCACACAACAATGTCACTATGTTGTCACATCAATTACAATAAGTGTCATATTATGATTTAAACAAGTGCCTTAGTGACACTAAAAGATCCATAAGTGGTGTTGTTGATGATTGCAGCTTCATGAGACATTCTTCAGGTCTTCTCCCTAGAGAAGTGGGTTGGGTCAACCTGTGCCTTCTCCCCAATGGAATGAGCTGGGTTGACCTGAGACTGGTCTTCTCCTCAGTTGTGCTAGGCTAGGTTGACTTGAGACGAGTCTTCTCCCTAGGTGGATGGGTTGGGTTGACCTGAGATGGGTCTTCTCCCTAGGTGGATGGGCTGGGTTGATCTATGGGGACGTCCTTGATCTTCTCCCCATATCAGGCTAGGTTGAACGCTCCTCTGAGACTGTGTTGAGCATGAAACTTGTCAAAGGAGTGGAAAGATATCCTGGAGGGCACCCAACGTTCCATGGGAGCATACCATGTGGACATGTCACTTGGGCATTGACCAAGTGGACACATAATGAGGGAGCAACCCTTGACGATGATGATGACTTTATTTAGTGGGTCATAGCCCCTAGAAGAGATGAGGACATTCACACTGGGTGCAACCCTGTGTGACATATTGATGCAACCTTTTACTATGATGACCAGAGACAAGAAGAAGCCTAATGTATTGTGCATAAGACCCATTAGAAGCCCAATGTCTTGTGTAGAAGACCTAATCTACTGAAGTCGGTCTGGATGAAGAGACACCTTTTGGAAAGGAAATAGTTCTCATTGGACTTGTCTAAATAGAGCGAACTATTTCTCATTTTGTTATAACACACTTGGATCACTTTATCTCTCTTGTGTAGTGCTAACCTCTTGGGATTCTAGAACACTTCTTTTTGTTGATTGGATTTTCTCTTGGACTATCTATTATCTAGTGAAAGGTTTCTATTGGGTTTTTCTCCCTTGTGAAGAAGTGTTCCCCAGGATATCTCTTGTGTATTTTGTACATGGTTATCTTATTTTGATCTTGAATAATTGTATGATGCAATTAATGCTTAGGGTTTATGCTTCATGATGTTTATGCTATGGAAAATTGAATAGAATGTTAACAAGTTGATCAAGCATAAAAATTCAACATGGTATCAGAGAAGTGTTCCTGAAAGAGCCATTGCAAAAGCTTGTCCGACACCTTTCCAAGCTAGTCATCACCTTCTTGCTGCAACTACAAAAATGACCCTTACCCATTTTCCTTGTCAAGCTAGTTTTAGCAATTTCCCTTGAGCATTGGGCCTAATCTCTTCACAAGAAGGTACAACCTAGTCTAGCGCATCACCTACAACCTTAAAATTGAAAATTGAAGAAGTTAGGATTTTCGGCCCTAGGGTTTCTAGGGTTTCTGCAATCACGGTGGGAAACGTTCCCATGGAAGATAGGATTTATAGAGCCTCTAACTTCAACTCCTAGAAATAAAGACTACTCATCACTCTAGAAGGGAGTGACCTAATAAAATTTGTAGAGAAATTTGTACCGGAACCAACAGATGCATAAGATAAAACTCAGTGGAAGAAAAATGACGCCAAGGCTAGAAAGATAATCATTTACTCTGTGAAAGATCATCTTATTCCACAAATCTCCCCAATGAAGATGACCAAAGAGATGTTTGATGCTTTGAAGAAGTTTTTTGAAAGTAAGAACACCAACAGAGCCATTGCCTTGAAGCACCAACTTCAGAATATTAAAATGGCCAAAGTAGATACAATTGCCACCTTCTTCATGAAAATTTATGAGATCAAAGACCAGTTAGGCGCCATTGGAGAAATCATATCAGACATAGAGGTGGTAATGCTAACCCTCAATGATATTCCAAGTCATTGGGAGCCATTCATATAGAGTATCAGTGGACGATCCAAATTTCCTAAGTTTGATCGATTATGGGAAAACTGCACTCAGGAGGAGACAAGAATTGCAGTGAGAGGTGCACATTTCCGATCATGATGAAATCCATGCACTTTCCTCTCATGCAAGAAAAGAAAGAGGAAGAGGAAAAGGTACGCAAGTATTTCATAGGAAACGAAAGCCACATCAAGATCATGAACACAAGGAGAAAGACATGTCAAAAGTCCAGTGTTACATTTGTGATAAATATGGACACTATCCCAGAGACTTTCCTATACGAAGGAAAGGAAGGAGGCATGCAACCACTACCAACGTTGATGAAGATCCACCTCAAACCAAATCCAATCTTGCTGAAGAATTATTTTTCATCTCAACCCTCTCAGGTATGGTTCCTACTAGCAATAATATCTGGTTAATTGACAGTGGTGATTCTAGACATATGACTGGATATAAAGAACATCTCACTGAACTAGTGGAGAAGGATTCTCGGTTACATGTTGTACTTGGTGATGATGCTAGATATGATGTGAAGGGAACTGGAAAAACCTCCCTTCAACTAGACTCAGGTATTCCACTTCATTTGAGTGATGTATTGTTTGTACCAAGAATGAGAAGGAACCTTGTCTCTATTTCAGCCTTAGAGGACAAAGGCTACAAGGTTTCCTTCTCCGATGGAAAAGTTCTTGCATGGCACAAGGACTCTAGTATGGATTCAACTAATGTAATTGGTGTTCGAGAAGACAATTTGTACAAATTGACAATTCATCCAGTTTAGGCACTTGTACATGATTCTATTAGTCTGAGTGAGCTTTGGCACATAAGACTTGCTCACTTACATTAGAGAGCTCTTCCTTCTCCGGGGAAGATGGTGACTGGACTTCCACTACTTCGTGTCGATCATGATGGTGTTTGCAGATGCTGTTCTCTTGGAAAGAATGCCAAGGGGACGTTTTCCAGTAGTGACATTAGATCCAAAGGAGTCTTGGATCTAATACATTCAGATTTGTGTGGACCTATGACAATTGCTTCCTTGAGTGGATACCTCTACTATGTGATATTCATTGATGATTACTCAAGGAAGATGTGGATTCACTTCTTGAAATCCAAGGAATCAGAAGAAGTCTTTGACATATTCCAAGAATTTAAAGCTTAGATTGAGAACCTAAACGGAAGGAAGATAAATACCTTGAGATCAGATAATGGAGGAGAAAATACCTCCAAGTGTTTCATTGATTTCTGCATTTAGGCAGGGATCAAGAGGGAGTACATTGTTCCTTACAACTCTTAACAGAATGGAGTTGCAGAAAGAAAGAACATGTCTATTGTGGAAGCAACCAAGACAATGATCCATGATCAGAGTTTATTGATGTTTCTTTGGGAAGAAGCATCCATGACTAAAGTATATGTGCAGAAAAGAAGTTCTCACAATATTTTGAAGAACATGACTCCTGAAGAGGTCTTCACCGGAGTTAAGCCTGAAGTAGGACATTTTAGGATATTTGGGTGTCCAATCTACATTCATGTACCCAAGGAGAAAAGATCAAAACTAGAACTCTCTGGTAGGAAGGGCACATTTGTTGGGTACAATGAATCATCAAAGGCATATCATATCTACATCTTAGGTTAGAGACAGATTGAAGTGATTTGAGATGTTTCCTTTAAGGAGGAAATTGCCTTCAGAAAATCGAGAAGGTCTCACATAGAGACCAACAATGAGATAGAGGAAGAGATGGTGTCTTCCCCACCTCACACCCCAACAGTACAGAGAGAGCCCGATGAGCCAGTAGAGACTATTGAGCATGTTGATCATGTTGATCCTATTGAGCCAATACATCGTATTGATGTTCCTAGAGAGATTACAATGGGTCAGAAAATACCTATCTGGGCTTGTCAGACATTGCAAGAGGCACAAGGACATGGAAATCCTCATGGCAATTTCAGAGAAAGTAAGAGACCCCATAGATTATCGAGTTATATAGCAGCCATGAGCCACATCATTGATTCCGAGCCTTCCAATTATGAGGAGGCATATAGTCAACCGGTATGGAAGGATACCATGATGGAAGAGTATCAATCCATCATGAAGAATGATGTGTGGGACATTGTTCCAAGGCCCAAAGGGAAGTCTGTGGTGACTTCCAAGTGGATTTACAAAATAAAACATGTAGCTTATGGGAGCATTGAGAAACACAAAGCGAGATTTGTGGCCATAGGATTCTCTCAGGTGGAGGGAATAGATTATGAGGAGAATTTTACTTCTGTTGCTCGATATACCTCCATTCAGACGATTATTGCACTTGCTTTAGCCTTGGGTTGGAGACTACATCAGATGGACGTGAAGACAACCTTTCTCAATGGAGATATTGAGGAAGAGGTGTATATCGAGAAACCAGATGGCATTGTGATTCATGGGAAGGAGTCCATGTGTGCAAGTTGAAGAAAGCTCTATATGGACTCAAGCATGCTCCTCGTGCTTGGTATGCGAGGATTGATGGATATCTAATGAGTTTGGGTTAAATCAACAAGAGTGTTGTTGATGCCAACCTGTAATACAAATTTGAATCCCTGATTCTGATCTTGTATGTTGATGACTTATTCCTCACCGGAGCAGAGCATCTCATTACTTGGTGCAAGCACGAGTTGGCTTCTGAATTTGAGATGAAGAATATCAGATTGATGCATTATTTCTTGGGACTTGAAGTATGGTAGAGAACTAATGAGATATTCCTGAGTCAAGGGAAGTACACAGTTGAGATCTTGAGGAGATTTGGCATGACATACTATAATTCCATGACCACATCGATGGTGGCGAATCTGAAGAAGTTGAGTGAGTCTTCTTACGATTTAGACTTGATTGATCTGACTATGTATCAACAACTGATTGGATCACTGATGTATCTGGCTAATACTAGACCTGATATTTTCTATGAAGTGAATGCACTTATCCAGTTCATGAGTCAACCGAGACAGATTCATTGGGTGACAATGAAGCATGTGTTGAGATATTTACAAGGAACAATTGGATATGGTCTAAGATATTCTTCTAGTATTGACATGAGATTGCAGGGATATGCCGATTTAGATTGGGCCGGAAGAACAGTTGATAGAAAGAGCACCTATGAATGTTTCTTTAGCCTATGATCTGCTATGGTTTCCTGGTGCAACAGGAAACAAACTTCCGTGGCCCTGAGTACAATAGAAGCAAAGTACATTGCAGTATGTACGACAGTACACGAAGCAGTGTGGTTTTGCAAACTCCTTGCGGGATTTTTTGGTTAGATGTTGGAGCCCACCGTGATACATTGTGACAACTAGAGATGTGTGAATCTCTCAGAGAATCCAGTATCTCATGACAGTACCAAACATGTTGAGATCAAGTATCACTATATTCGTGATATTGTGTAGCGGAAGGAAGTTCGAGTGGAATACCTTTCTACCGATGAGCAGATCGTAGATGTTCTCACCAAGCCCATTGCCAAATCGAAGTTCATGTAATTTTGTGATAAACTTGGTGTGACAAAGAATGTCCCTCTTGCACAGAGGGAGTGTTGATGATTGTAGCTTCGTGAGACATTCTTCAGGTCTTCTCCCCAAAGTAGTGGGCTGGGTTGACCTGTGCCTTCTCCCTATCTTCTCTTCGGTGGATTGAGATGGGTTGATCTGAGACTGGTCTTCTCCTCATTTGTGTTGGGCTGGGTTAACCTGAGACGTGTCTTCTCCCCAGGTGGATGAGCTGGGTTGATATGTGGGGACACCCCTGATCTTCTCCCCATATTAGGTTGGGTTGAATGCTCCTTTGAGACTGATTTGAGAATGACACTTCTCATAGGAGTGGAAAGTTGTCCTGGAGGGCACCCAACATTCCATGGGAGAATACCATGTGGAAATGTCACTTGGGAGTTGACCAAGTGGACACATCATGAGGGAGAAACCCTTGACGATGATGGTGACTTTATCTAGTGGGTCGTAGCCCCTGTAAGATATGAGGACATTCACACTAGGTGCAACCATGTGTGACATATTAATGCAACCTTTCACTATGATGACTAGAGACAAGAAGAAGCCCAACTTCTTGTGCAGAAGACCCATCAGAAGCCCAACGTCTTGTGTAGAAGACCTAATCTGTTGAAGACGACCTGGATGAAGAGACACCTTTTGGAAAGGAAACAGTTCTCCTTGGACTTGTATAAATAGAGACAAATATCTCTCATTTTGTTATAACACACTTGGATCACTTTCTCTCTCTCTTGTGTAGCTCTAACCTCTTGGGATTCTAGCACACTTCTTCTTGGTGATTGGATTTTCTCTTGGACTATCTATTATCTAGTGAAAGGTTGCTACTGGGTTTTTCTCCCTTGCGAACAAGGGTTTCCCATGATATATCTTGTGTATTTTGTGCATGGTTATCTTCTTGTGATCTTGGATAATTGTATGATGCAATTAATTCTTAGGGTTTATGCTTCATAATGTTTATGCTATGCAAAATTGAATAGAATGTTAACAAGTTGATCAAGCATAAAAATTCAATAGGTGCAACAAAGTATGTAAGAATTTTGATCTCATTCAAGCCCTATCATAGGATTTTTAAGTCATCTCAATCCAAACCTAACATTTTTACACATGAAGGCAAGGAAACCATTGTTGGTTCACACATACCCTCCTAGGAGAACTATTGAATCCAAACCCCTTCGTTCTTGCATGCATTTTTTTGCATAATATTATTCGTAGAATTGGATGGCTCCCATGACTTGAGCATGCTAGTGGGATTCAATGGTAGGTGAGTAGCCTGCATGGAAATCCACATAAATTAAAGCTATTCAAATCAATGTAGAATCATGTGACCATATTAGTGTTGCAAGCTACACAAATTGTGGCACTTGTGCCATAATCACCAACATGGACACACTTTACACCAAAATCATATTCCACTACACATGCCACAAAAACTAAACATGTGTTACATGTAACATATTTAACATAGACTGTTAACTACATCTTTTGTACCACTTAACATGATGTGCATGCATGGGGAGTTCCTATTATGCAACATCCATTTGATGTGGGAAAAAGGTGGTGAGTCTTCTTATGAACGATATCAAAATGATATCAATATGCATGGATAACTTCCAAATGCAATGGAATTGACCAAGACAATGATTTAATCAATTTTATAGTATACAACAAGATGGAAAAGAAGCTAGGGCACTATAATAAACATATCATAAACACATTTGTTAATATGAAAACATGTTAATACGACCAAGACAATGATTTAATCAATTTTATAGTATAAAACAAGATGGAAAAGAAGCTAGGGCACTATAATAAACATATCATAAACACATTTGTTAATATGAAAACATGTTAATACAAATTTGATCAATTGCAACTTACAAAAAAGTCCTCTAAACATACTTGAGAAAAAATCTATAGTGGATTTGAAAATGAACCCTTTTGTCAAGGTTTTTCCACTTACACATCCTTGTAAATTCATATGAAAATGGAATCATGTCAAAACATAATATTAATTGAAATAATATAATTAAAACAATTGTTAATATGAAAATCATATGATTTAATTACACTCGTGTTGAAGAAATATATCTCTCAAAGTGTCCTCATTCTCACTCTTAGAATCATTCTTTACATATTCATCTCCATCATCATCATTAATATCATCTTGTTCATCATTAGTTGAACCACCACCACCATCATCCTTATCTTCTTCATCACTACTGACATATTCATCTTCATTATCATCATCATTATTATCTTTCTTGAAATGGTCATTGACATTAGACCCACCATCACTCCATCTATGTGAATTTGTTTTAGAGGCTTCAACCTACATAACAATTATAATATATTACTTTATTATTATTATTAAAATCCAATATTAATATAAATGGGAGGAGTTTCCTACATGAAAATGACCAAGCTTTGAATTTAAAATTGATAAATTATAAATGAGATTTATGTAATATTGTCATAATGAAAATAAGGTCGAAAGTAGGGTAGATTTGATTCCAATTACTTTAGATGATGGAGAGTTGTCTAGAGAAGAAGATAATACCATTTCAACTAGCATAATTATTGACTTGATGAGAATTGTGACCTCAAAACAAAGACTCAGCCTTGAAAACTCATATTTTTGGGTGAAAAACACAAAAATCAACTCATAATTAAAATGTGGTGCTCTAAGAATCGCCATTTATTATTATTATTATTAATTTTTTTCAAGGGTTAAAATTACAACCTTTTACAACCATGGTTTTAAAAGTCCATAATGTTGTTAACCAAAACCTTAAAATCAACTATTGAAATGAAAAAGTGGTGCTCCTTGTTACCACATACACCGCATGGGGCTCATGCAATATCATATCAGTCTTGTAGCAGCTACAAAGAAGTGTACACGAAGTTGTTCCAAATCATATTAGCCATCTGTTGCACTGACATCATCTTTAGAGATCAAGCACCAATCCTTGCTTGCACATGATTGATCCTTGGTGATGTGTATGGTTAGGAAGGATGTCCCCTTTCTCACCCCTTGTAAAGTTTTTGATTCCCAAAAATTGAATCACACTTGACATTCACATTTAGGCCATATCATGTGTAATTGTATACTCCATTTTAAAAAAGGGGCCTAATTTTGGGTATTTTATGATTAATTGACATAGACCCTAAGTTTTCACCAAGGGTGTTCTTGTCAATTATCAAAAGAGGGGATTAATGTTATTTTCTAAAGGTGGATGCTATCAAATATTTTGGTTAAGTTAAGAAGGGGGCACCCCTCTTGAGCCCTACACACTCATGTAGTCAAACATACTTTAGCATTATAAAAAAAAAGGGGGTGCACTTCTTGGGCCCCACATAATGCATGTTATGAAATACATTGCATCCATACTAAGAAAAAGGGGGGTGGGAAGGTGTTGGTACTCGACCAAGTTTTGGGGTAACTTTGGTCAGATTTGACCCACTTTTGGACTTCGACATGTTGGTCGAGGAAGGAGTGCCCAGGCGGAGCTGAGATCGTGGATCTCACCGATTTTGAGGGTTAAGTGGACCCAATACATACTTTAGCATTATAAAAAAAGAGGGGGTGCACTTCTTGGGCCCCACACAATGCATGTTATGAAATACATTGCATCCATACTAAGAAAAAGTGGGGTGGGAAGGTGTTGGTCCTCGACCAAGTTTTGGGGTAACTTCGGTCAGATTTGACCCACTTTTGGACTTCGACACATTGGTCGAGGAAGGAGTGCCCAGGTGGAGTTGAGATCATGGATCTCACCAATTTTGAGGGTTAAGTGGACCCAGTAAAGGGTCCTCTAGGGTTTTTGTAATGAGTTTATGGGATGTCGGCCCATGGGGTTTTCCCATGATTAGGCCTTATTGTAAGGGTTTATAAAATATAAATAAAGAAGAATGTATTGTAGAAGGAGGTAGCTAGCGAAGTGAATGTATTTCTGTGTGAACAAAGTTGCTTTATGCAAAAGAATGTCTGTGTGTTAAGGCTTTGTGCTCGATAAAGATTTAGCTCTGTGCCTTGACCTAGTTTTGGAAGGAGGATCTGGTGCTCACTGCGCAGATCTCCTGTCTGGTGCGAAGCTCGACTCTGTGGCTTAGTGCACATGAGTGAATGAATGTAAGATTCAAGTGAATAATAAAGATGTGAATCGGTTGGTGGACATAGCCCCACACTGGGGTGAACCACATATATTTGGTGTCTTATGGTTTTCTTTGTGCTATGTTATTTCTATCATAAATCTGCTTAGTGCTTTGATTATGCTGTGTAATAGATAAATCTGTCGTTGCTTAAGTGCTTTACTGGTATTGAGGGTAAATGAATGCTAGATCTAACCTACAATGCTAAGTGCTAAGTGCTCAGGGTATATAATCATTCATTATTACTGCGTCGATCTATCTTTGGTTGTGTTTTGTGATGTTAAGGAACTAATGAATGACACCTTCTAAGAGTTAACATAATACTCTGCAAAGTGTTTTATCACAGATCTATGTCCTAGCCTGGTTACAGACACCTGCGTCCTGTAACCCCCCTTGCTTCTACCTCGGGTGAGACTTTTCCTACTTCGCAGGTGTTGCTGAAAGAGCCGATAGTCGGGGTTTTGTTGGTGCGTTGTTAAGCGTTGAACCCTGGGTCTGCCCCTGTGCCAACAAATGGTTCCGTTGCTGGGACCTGAAACTGTGATTGCTGGGAACTAAAGTAAAGAAAAAGAGAAGCTCTGTGCGTAGATTTGTTGCTGAAGTGCGTAATACTCTATTTGACTTGTGAAGCTTTGTGCCAAGAGAGTAAGTTTATCTGAAGAAAAGAGGTAAGACCCTAAAAGAGGCAAAGCTTTGTGCTTTGGCAAGAGAAAGATAAGTGAAGATTTTTGTTTCGAAAGAATGAACCTAAGTATGTTTAATAGAGCATAGTTGAAAGAAAGAGTTGATTTGAGTAAATTTAATGAAAATGAAGAAATATATGTTATTCCTATGCATAGAAAGAGTTTTTGGACTAATAAGTGGATGCAGAAACCTAGATTTTTTTTTTGTAGATTGCAGGTTCAACACTACGATCCGAGGGGAAGTGCGCAACACTGAAGAGGTTGGGGAACATTTAAGAGAAAAAGAGGATTGACATTGTGTTATAATTGCAAAAGATCGGGACATATTTCTAAGGAATGTCCCGAGGTAGGCCTTATTTATCTTTGTTGTAAGGTTATTGGTCATCAGGTTGAGGATTGTCCAAGGATTATTGCTAAAGTTGAAGGGATGAACATGAGACAATAAAACTATGAAGAAAGCCAAGAGACCAAGGGCATGTTAGAAAGTCATAAAGAGAAAAGATCAAAGGAAGTTCAGACTACATTATTACAGTTGAAAGAAATGATGGATGTTCATAAAGATGTTAGTTTACCAAAAATCCTGAAAGCAAAACAACACATAAGTGCAAGAATATAAGACTTTGACATAGACTGTGTCTTGGATGAAGAAACACAAGTGAATATTATGACAGAAGAAACTTGGGAAATTTTGGGAAATCCTACTGTAGTACCTTCGTTGGGAAGGATAGGTTTGTTTAAGGGAAAAATGATAACCTTATGTGGAAGAGTTACTATTGTACCGATTATTATTCATGGAACATCGACTGAAGAAGGATTTGAAGTCATTAAGTTTGTTGGGGACAACGCCCCTTTCCCACTATTGTTAGGTAAGAATTGGATTGAGAAGGATCAAATCAAAAGGAAAGCAGAGGAAGAAGATACAGAAAAGAAAAATAAATAATTAAGGGATTTCATAGCTAGGAAAATAGACCAACTAATAGAAGAATGAGAGGATAAGTCGAAGCAACAGAGCAAAGCAAAAACGTAGGAGGAACAAAAATCAAGAGAATTAGCTATCAAGGTTGAAAGAATGCAAGAAGGATTGAAGAACCTATCTATTTAAGAAATAAGTATTCCCACTCAGAAAGTGTTAAGAAAAGAGATATTAACTTCAAAATCCTTGAGGGCACCTCAACAGTGCGAAGCCACTGCACTAGGGGAAGATAAGAATAAGAATGGAAAGAGGATTCCAGAAAGAGTTAGAGAGACTCAAATCACAAGGAAGAAGGCAAGGAAGCTAAATAAAAATAAGACTAAGTTGGAAAAGCTACAAGAAGTTACATAAATTAGATGATAGACTTCGCAGATTGGAATCTCATAGGAGGCATGTTCGTAGGACTTGAACCTCGCTAGAACAACAGGTCCGCGCAAAATGGGATTTCACCTTGGCGAAGTTAGATGATTGTTGGAGGTGCCCCGACCACTAGAATGACGCTCTGGAATGGTTAGAAAACACATTTATGGGCTGATGGACCGCTTTTGGACGTTGAGACCACACCATAACGAACAGTGTTTGAAGAGATTGATGGACATGGCTCACAACTAGATCAAGTGGTTCCAATAGTAGAACAACGCTTGGAAGGGTCTGTTACAGAGCAGATGATCTAGGAGCTCGCTGAGCAAGAGGCTCAAGAGAAGCAACAAGTCAAGGCAGCTCGAGTTAAGCTCGAGGCCTTTGAAGCAACATTGTCCAGACCTGAGTGACTCAGGACGAGTCACAGGTGAGTGTTGGGGCTCTGTTGGCCCTCGACCAAGTTTTGGGGAAAATTTGGTCAACTTTGACCCACTTTTGGACTTCGACACGTTGGCCGAGGAAGGAGCATCCAGGCAGAGCTGAGATCGCAAATCTCACTGATTTTGAGGGTTAAGTGGACCCAGTAAAGGGTCCTTTAGGGTTTTGTAATAGGTTTATGAGATGTCGGTCCATGGGGTTTTCCCATGATTAGGCCTTATTGTAAGGGTTTGTAAAATATAAATAAAGAAGAATGTATTGTAGAAGGAGGTAGCTAGTGAAGTGCATTTAGTTCTATGTGAACAAAGTTTCTTTATGCAAAATAACGTCTGTGTGTTAAGGCTTTGTGCTCGATAGAGAGTTAGCTCTATTCCTTGACCTAGTTTTGGAAGGAGGATCTGGTGCTTAGTGCACAAATCTCCTATCTGGTGCGAAGCTCGACTCTGTGGCTTAGTGCACATGAGTGAATGAATGTAAGATTCGAGCGAATAATAAAGAGGCAAAGCGGTTGGTGGACTTAGCCCCACACTGGGGTGAACCACGTATATTTGGTGTCTTATGGTTTGCTTTGTGCTATGTTATTTCTATCATAAATCTGCTTAGTGCTTTGATTATGCTGTTTAATAGATAAATCTATTGTTTCTTAAGTGCTTTACTGGTATTGAGGGTAAATGAATGCTAGATCTAACCTACAATGCTAAGTGCTAAGTGCTCAGGGTATATAATAATTCATTATTACTGTGCCGATCTATCTTTGGTTGTGCTCTGTGATGTTAAGGATCTAATGCATGTCACCTTCTATGCGTTAACATAATACCCTGCGAAGTGTTTTATCACAAATCTGTGTCCCATCCTGGTTACAGACACCTACGTCCTATAACCCCCCTTGCTTCTACCTCGGGTGAGATTTCGCCTGCTTCGCAGGTGTTGCCAAAAGGGCCGATAGTTGGGGTTTTGTTAGTGCGTTGAACCCTGGTTCTGCCCCTGTTCCAACAGAAGGGGGCATCAATCATAGGGCCCACCAAATTTTTGTAATGTGGTAATGTTTCAACATTAGAGGGCACACATTCTAAGTGGGGCTAGCTTCTAGAAGAAGCTAGATGCCATTTTTATTGAATATAGTTGTTGTAAAATGACTGTTGGGGCTGGACCTTGACTATTTATGTAGCCCTTCTCTTCATGATGAGAGTTGTTGAAAGAATGAGTACTTGAGTTTTACATTTTGTTTTCTACAAACAACTTGTAGTGCACCCCTAAGGCTGGGGTTTCTTGCTGTATGAGTTCATCTTCGCTGTAATTTCTTCATCACTTGTTATGGAGTTGAATATTTTGGGTAATATTGTTCTATCATAAAAGAACTTTGTCATTTGAAATGATTTCTTTGATGTCTTTCTCTCAATGTATGGTAAAAAACTCATAGAATTGTTTCTTGAGAAATTTCAGTTTGCATAACTCCATGCTTCTCTGCTCTAGCAAGAAATTTTAATGAAGCTTTTCTTAATTTTAATAGAAGTAAAATGATAGGGTTGTATGTGGTTTGAAAACTTCAGCCTATGCACCCTTTCATGGTAAGAAAGGTGGCCCCTCTTTTCTTTATCCTCTTGACCCCATTTGCCCTCATCTTGGACAAGGCATATTGGTATCCTTTCTTCTCAACTATTTCTATTCTTGTAACTTATTTTGCAAATTTGGAAAATAGGGTTCAAAATTGAACCCATCACAACCCGTTAAAGGCCTTCCAACATGTCTCAAAAGTCTGATTAAAAATTTACCCGTAAAAAAAATGCACTTTTTTGTTTTTACCAGTGATGTGAAATAAAATTTAAAATTTCGCATGAAGGGTTAAGGTTTAAAATGCCTGTCATGCTAGTTTGGTCATTAATAATATTATTTAAAATTTGTATCTCTGTTCGTACATAGAGTTCCGTCTTTTTTTTTCCCAGAAGAAATTATCTCAATTTTATAAGAGTTATAAAATCATTTACAATTCGCTGGAGATACCGTTTCCAGTTCCTATCGAAATACATGATCAGACAGGGTCTTGCAAAAACTGCCAGATAACAATAAGAGGCAAATAACGGACAAGTAGCATAGGCCGAATCCCATGACATAAACCTCCGGATTGACTCCTGCACAATCAACAACTGATAAATGCAGAGCAATCGGCTCAAAACAGGGGTGACAGTCACCTATGTCTCGCCAACAGGAGAAAAACAGAACAACATCCGGTGCTCTCCAGCTCTTCAAAGAGTGGCAGCCACCGATACAAAAAGAGCCAACCAAAAATTAAAACAACAACCAATGCTCAAAGAAACTAGGCACAGAGAAGGACGAAAAAGTCATGGAGGTTCGAAGAGATTGAAGGTGGAAGTCAGACTCTCCCTATCTCCGTCGTAGTGGAAGATTGATAATCTGCCCATCACTTGGTTGAGAGCACGCTTTGAAAGAGCATCAGCCTCCGAGTTGAAGGATCTGGGAAGATGATGGAAGGTGATGTCTGAAAAGGAGAGGGCCATCTGTTGTGTTTTTTGTTTCCATCCGTCCACATGGATGGATTGAAGCCTACTCTTGTTATTGATCTAGTCAATAATTACTTTCGAGTCTCCTATCACGTGAAGATGGTTTAGTGACCAACAAGAAGTGATCTAAAGAGTGGCCCAAAGGCCCAGTAGATCAGCTTTAGTATTCGAGCCCCTGCCACAATTAAGAAACCACTTTGTCATCCGCTGAGAGTGGGATCTGAAAGTTCCACCAGCACCACAACAAGTGCCTGTGGAGAGGGCCGCTCCATCAAAAAAGGCCACCGAGTAACCTTCTGGCAGAAAGGTATCCACCGCTTTGAAAGGAAGTGATTTGACAGTCGTCTGCTTCCACTGAAAAGAGGCCAGCATTCTGTAAAAGGCCGCCTGTAGTGAAGGAGAGGAGTCCTCAAATAAAACCCTGTTACATTCAATCCATACATGCTAGCAAACAAATACAGCCAACGATGGAGGGGATGCTTGGACAATGAACCAAGAGGAGAAACACTCCAAAAAGGAGTCACCAGTCCAATGGAAAGAAAGGGAAAGATGCTTCAGAATACGGTCCCAAAGCGCTTGGGCAAAAGTACAGTGAGTGAACAAGTGTGTAGGGTCCTCCGAGGCTCCGCGACAAAGCACACAATAACCTGGACCCTGCCAGCCCTTTCTGCAAAGTGACTCCCAAGTAAGGAGTTTGTCACTAGCACAAAGCCAAAAGAATAATTTGTGCTTGAGAGGGAGCACCCAGGTCCATAACCGGCTGAGCCAACATGGCTGAGCCACAAAAATCCTCTCCGGCAGTAGAGCAGCATAGATATTTTTGGCAACCACTCTGCCAGAACCGTCTCCCCCCGTCCAGGTGAGGGCATCTGGAGCAAGAGAGAGAGAGAGGCCCGAGCATCTTAGAGCAGTCGTAAAAGAATCGAATTCCTGAGCTAAATGTCCACCTAGAGCCAGCTCACTACTAAGTAACCAAGAATCCGGAAGAGGGGAGGCACCAGATCCCCTCTTCAGTTGCGCAAGGGAGAAAAGGTTCAGGGAGAGCAAATGGGACCTGAGTTGTAAAGAGAGGATTGAAGAATCATCAAGGCCAATTATTTTGTCCCTGCCAACTTTTATTTCATCGCCCACTCCAGGACGCCAACGAAACCAATGAAGAATAACATGAGAGGAGGTGACCAACCCTTTCCAGAAGGGGGAAGCCCAGCGCTGAAATAAACAGGACTTGCAGAGCCAAGAGGAAAGGGGTCTGTCACTTAAGTATTTATCTTTGATAACCCGTTGCCAAATGTTGTCGCTGGAAACCGCTCTCCAAAAAGAGCAAGCAAGTAAAGCCGTGTTAAAAAGGGAGAGATCCTTGAGTCCCCAACCCCCTGCTCGTTTCGGCCTGGAAAGTGTCTGCCAGTTGCAAAGGTGAAAACGACGATTTCCTGCAAGATCATTCCTCAGAAAGTTGAAGGAGAGTCTGCGGAGCCTAGCGATAATACTGGCAGGGACTCGTTCCAGAAGCATCCAAAAGACTGCTAAACTTTGTAAAACCGTCTTGACCAAGATAAGGCGTCCCCCTAGGGACAACCATTTGTTGCACCAGAAACCTATCTTCCTTTCAAAGGTAGACACCAACCAAGACCAATCAGAAGCAGAGGAAGCACCCGGTTTAAGGTGGTACCCCAAATACTTAAAACCAAAGGTTAAATCAGTAAAAGTGAAGGGAATGACTCCTTTAAGTGAAGAGAGTTCGGTCTCCGAAGGACCCCAATAATGGACCGTCGACTTCAGTGTGTTTATGGACAGACCTGAAGAAGAACCGAAAATCTGAAGGATGTCCATGATCGCTTTCCATTCCCCTAAATCTGCTTTGGAAATTAATAAAATATCATCCACGAACATGAGGTGAATGATCCTAAGAAGATTTGAGACCTTAATACCAGAGATATGGTGTTCAACAAGGCTTTTCGGAGTAGCAGGCTGAGCCCTTCCAGGACTAAAATAAAGAGGTAAGGCGATAGAGGGCATCCCTGACGGAGCCCCTTCTCGCTCTTGAAAAATCTGGACGCCTCCCCGTTGATCAAGACAACAAAATTGGCACTTGAGATGCAAGCCATAATCCAATTAATGAATTCAAACCCAAAACCGACCGAGTGGAGGATGAGTCTTAAAAAATCCCAGTCAATATTGTCAAAAGCTTTCTTGAGGTCCAGTTTCATGACCAAAGCTTTTGTTTTTTTTGAAAGATGCTATGAATGCACTCGTGGGCCACCCCGATGGCGTCTTGAATTCTTCTTCCCTTTAAGAACCCGAGCTGTTCGGTTGAGAGGCTCCTTTCCAAAATCGGCTTAATCCGATTGGTGATCACCTTGGAGATTAACTTATAAACTAGATTGCAGAGTTCCGTCTAATTGTTCCGTCATACTTAATGGAACTAAGGGGAGGGTGGAAATTGGGCCATACCCTGTGAAAATTAATGTATCTGTACCGATCGGTGAACCTTGGGATAAGCTCGAAACTCTAGTCACGAATCTCCACACAACACAAGATTTCATAGGAAAGGTTAATTCATTTTCTCGGTTATTTCCTTTAATAAACAATTTTCCCTTCAGTTTTCTAGCCACACAAAACTTTACACGAGCCAACTGTTTTTCGATGTATTTACTACACAAGAATTCATTGGAAAGCTGGACGTATTTTCTCTGTTATAACCTTAAACAATTTTCCTTCAATTTTCCATCCACACAAGACTTTACAGGAGCCATCTCTTTGTAGACGTATTTTCCTTCCTTATTTCTCCACTCAACACAAGAACTCATGGAATATGGACTTATTTTCTCTGTTATTTCCTTAAACAATTTTCCTTCGGTTTTCCAGCCACACAAGACTTTACACGAAATCTAGATGTATTTTATTTCTAATTATGCACAGCGAAGGGAACATCAGAAGCCACTTGGAGTTTGGACAAGGAGAAACGATGGGAAAAGACATTATTATGCTTGTGTGCACGAGAAGAGTGGTTCACATATCCCTTCAATCTTCATGTTTGGAAGGTGCACTTTCACCATGTCTAGGCAGCCACTCCTTATCACACACTATGAATCTTTCTGGTGACATTTTGACAGGGAGAATTCCACTAGAGTTTGGGTAGCTTAAAGTGCTCAGATATCTTCAGCTGGGTAATAATCAACTCTCGCATTCTATTTCAGTTGAAGCTATTGCCAATTTGAGTAAGTTGGTGTTCCTAGATATTCATGCAAATATGCATAGAGATAGATAACTGCACTATTGTATTCTTCTGGGACTATTGGAACCAACAAAGTGGTGGTCTTATCGTTGCACTATTGTATTCTTCTGGGACTATTGGGACCAACAAATTGGTCGTCTTAACTCATAGAAATTTCATGGCAGTTTTCTTAATAGCTACCTGTGACCAAGAATTTGGCAGCTTTTTTAATAGCTACATGTGACCAAGAATTGAAGAGTGAGAGACATTTCACATATGTCTTCTTCTCATGTTTCATGTACACTGGCATGTGTCATAGATATGGACAAATTTAGAGAGGTAATGTTGTGGTTTCAATGGGGAAATTTACTTTTGTGAGGATGTTGGAGGCTATTCAGGAGTATAAGATAACCCATTTTTCTTTAGTGCCATCCATTGTGATTGTTGTTGCAAAAGAGAATATATTGACACAATATGATATGTTTTATTTGAAGGAGGTTATCAATGGAACAACACCCTTGGGAAAATATATGATGGAGGAATGTTCCAATAGAATTCCACAAGCCACAAATGATTCAGGTGCATATCTATATCCATTTTCCCCTATACATCATATATGAAAGGACAATTTGTGAACTTGACCCTGTTTTATTATTTTTCAATCAAATCATTGTGATTTTCCATCTTGTAAGCATTTTTTCTTTGTTTAGTTGCTTTTCTCTGTTTGGATCTTGAGCTCCTAAGGGGACCTGAGTGCATCATCAGAAAGTAAAGAACCAATAGAAAATGCCTCATAGCTCTTTTTCCCCATAACCATGAGCAAGTACATCAGTGTGATAATGCTTTGCAAATATTTTGAGAATGCCCCATAGCTCTTTTACCCCAACCTCATCCAAGCCCTAGATCAAAGAGACTTCTATTTTGTAGCATTGATTTCATTGTCTTGGTTTTTGATGTAGATCTATGCGGCTTTTGATGTTTGTATAGAAATGAAGTATCTAGTTCTAATTTTTTGCAATGGCATACTTCTTAAATTGATTTGAAACTACTACTGTTTGTTGAAGAGTCCAATGTTTTTGGACAAGTGTGATCTGTTTTATATTAGGAATATGTTATTGGGACTTAATGGACGGTTGTAACTTTTGCAGTTTTTTTTTTTTATCTTTTCTTTCGGCTTTCAAATTTCACTATATATTCAAGTTTAGTTTTTTCTTCTTTCAATTTTTAAATTTCACTATATATCCAAGTTTAGACATAAAAAATAAAAATACAATGCAATTTGTGTGAGAAGTTAGTTTTTAGTTTAAATGCTAAGATTTTTTTTCT
>JZKD02S0150668.1:250755-269650 GCA_000966675.3 Picea glauca | reverse complement strand
ATTCATAAAAAATCAGATATATCTCTAGTTCAGTTCCTACCATAAACTTTGTCTCCTACCATAAACTTATGTGGCACCCGATGTTGATCATGGCACTGCTTGTACTTGGCATTAGGCTTCTGTAGAATATCTTGAACCTGTTGGCATATGTGATGGATCTTCTCAATGAACCAGGTGTCTTTGTCAGCTTCTGGTGGAGCAGGGTATGAGTCGACCGAGGTGGTCAATAGGGGTAGTGCAACATCCATGGGGCCCAATCGTTGGAATCCCAACCCCACCTGAAAGGGGCTGTGGCCAATTGAGCTATGTAGGGCTCATTTGTAGCTATGTTGGACATAGGGGAGACTATTCTCTCATGTGCAGGGGTGTTTTGAATTGTACATGCATGGGATATGTACGATCATCTAATTGACGAACTTAGTTTGTCCATCTTTCTGGGGGTGGAAGGCAGTGGATTTGGTGATCTTGGTATCCAGTAGTGCCCAGAGGCTCGACCACAATGTGTTGAGGAACCGACTGTCACGGTTTGAGATAATGGTTTGTAGGATCCCAAAATGTACCCATACTTTTTCAAAGAAGAGCTTGGCAGTGGCTTCTGTTGTGATGTTCTTCTTGTAGGCAGCTAGAATCGACATCTTGGAAAAGTGATCAACAACCACAAAAACACAGTCATTTCCCCTCTTGGTGGATGGGAGGCCCGACATGTAGTCCATTGAGATGGATTCCCATGGCTTGTCAGGAGTAGGCAGAGGGGTGTACATGCCCTGTTTCTTAGTGGTTGGTTTGGAAATAACACAGGCGGTGCAGGACCTGATATACTTATTGACATATTGTCAAAGTTTCAGCCAGTAGAAATGTTTCTGCAGCACTGACACTATCTTTTCAATGCCAAAGTGTCATACCACCCGACTATAGTGATATTTCCAAATTAGCTTCGTGCGCTTACTTGATGGAACACAGATATGGCCCAAACAACACAACAACCCATATTGAAGATGGAAATTAGTGACCATTGAGTTGGCACCAAACATTTGGTAGGTGGTGGAGAAGTCATGGTCTATATCGTAGAGGTGGGTCTATTTGGAGGTCTCGTGGCCACAAGAGTCTAACACCTTGGTGAGTGTCGCGACTGGAGGTTGGTTGAGGAAATCAACAACTAGGTTGGTACTTCCTGTTTTATACTTGATGTTGAGGTGGAACTGTTATAAGTATGTGGACCACTTCTGATGGTGGTCATTTTGCAATTTTCCTTGGGTCAACATGAACTATAGTGGCTTTTGAGCAGTGTGGATGATTGTCTCATTCCAAAAAATGTAATGTCTCCACTAACGGTAGGCTAGCACAATGGATTACATTGCTTTTTCATAAGTAGGGTACTTACGGACAACATATGATAGTGTCTCACTATGATATGCCATGGGGTGGCCATGTTGAGTGAGAACGGCACCCACATCATAGTCTGGACCATATGTCTAGATCTCAAAGAGATGTTCCAAGTCCGGTAATGGAAGTACTGGGGATGAGCACAAATGATTCTTCAAGTCATCAAAGGATTGTTGTTGGGACAGGCCCCACACAAATGTTTCATTATTGCCACCCCTGGTTACTTGGCTGAGGGCTCGATATGAGAGAATCCCAACATGAACCTGCGATAGAAATTGGCAAAGCCCAAGAAACTTCGAAGTTCAGTGAGTGTGGTTGGGGCTGGCCAGTCATGAATGATCTGGATCTTGGCTGGATCCACATGCACACTATATCGATCAATGATGTATCCTAAGTAATGGACCCTTTCCATGCTGAAGGAGCATTTTTCCAAGTTTTCATATTGGGTTTTTTGCCACATGGTGTGCAAAAATTGTTGAATATGTTGCAAGTTTTCTGCCCAAGTCTTGTTGTAGATGAGGATGTCATCTAGATACACGACTACAAAATTATTGGTTAAATGTTGTAGGATATATTCCATCATCCTCAGAAAATTTGTTGGATCATTTTTCAAACCAAAGGGCATGACCAACCATTCAAAAAGACCTTCTTTTGACTTGAAGGCAGTCTTCCATACATCTATTTGTTCTATTGGGACCTAGTGGTAGCTAGACTTCAAATCAATTTTACTGAATTATTTGGCCCTTGTGAGCTGATCAAGGAGGTTGTCGATTCAGGTAATCAGGTACCAGCTTCAGACTATGATTTTATTCAGGGCCCAGTAATCAATGCAAAGTTGCCAGGTCCCATCTTTCTTCTACACTAGCACGATTGGGCTCCCACAAGGCGATGAGATGGGATGTATGTGCCCCTTGTGGAGAATTTCTTGGATCTGCCTCTTGATCTCCTCGTTTTCTAACAGAGATATATGGTAGACTAGCCCATTGGGTAGTGGTGCACATGGGGTCATATCGATGGGATGCTTGACTTGGCAGTGCAAAGGTACCCCGATAGGAGAGGAGAAGATATCTGAGTATTATTCCACAACCTTATCCACTTGCTGTTTTTGTGTGGAGAGATTGGTCATGGAGGCCCTGGATGTGGCTGCAATATTTCACTCACTCTGAGAGTGAATCACAAAGAAGACAAATTTCCCATTCTGAGAGATGACCTTCCTGCATTGCTTGGCAGAGATCAAGGAAATAGCACTAGGAGGGACTGCCTCGGGTATCCTATACAATTTCTTGTTCAAAGTAATAATAACACTATGAGGCCTAGACTAATATACAACATGATGTTTCCATAAATAATGTTGGCCCAAAATAAAATTACACAATTTGAGAGGAGCAACATCACACAATACTTCGTCTTCGAAGGGCTTGATGTCGTATGACAGTCGACATTGTTGGATGACGCGGAGATCGCTTCCTTAGCAAAGCCATCCAATGGTGTAGGAATGTGGGTGTGGAATTGTAGGCATGGCCAACCACTTGATGACCTCTTCTAAGATGAGGTTCTTTTGTCTATTTCTATCAACGATGAAATGCAACGAGGTTCCTTTTACCCACATCTATGAATGGAAGAGGCGCTCGCCTTCTTCTGGCTCGCCTGGTTCACCAGGATGCAACTTGGTGGTAGAAATGGTGGCACTGGGTTCCACATCAATGATCCATATTCCCCTTTATGGTTCTGAATCAGAGTCAGAACCCGCATCTGATTCAAAGGATTTCACTTTGGCCACCAACGACTGCTTTGAGGGGCAGTCAGCAGTGTTATGCCAAGGGTTCTTATGGAATTTGCACCACTTTCGGGTATCTCTCTTTGTCTTTTTGGTGTCCTTCTTTGATTGTGGATTGGATTGGATATCCTGGTACTGTCCATGTTTTCTCTATCCTTTTTTTTGTGTGTTGGGCCCGCCCCTTCCTAGATTTTCCTGTGAGGGATTCCCAGTCCCAAATTGTCACGTCTTTTGTTTGAGCTTCTGCTATATTTTGAAGGCATATCGATAGGTCATGCCCAATGACGAGATGTCTAAGAATTCCATTTCGGTATGGATGTATCTATACAGATCACCATGATACTTGAGCACCATATGTCGCTTTGAATCTTTGATACCCATCTTGGTGTGCAAGTTCTGGAAGATATTTGTGAGCTCTGGCACTGCTTGGTCTCTTTCTTGCTGCACTATGGTCCATTTTGGTATACAAGTCATCATAACTTCTGAAAGGGTAGTATTGTTCCTTAATAGCATCCTTGAAGGATTCCTAGGTGTTCATGACTGTAAATAATGAGGGTTCCTATGTTTCCTTTTTCTCACAGAAATATTCCCACCAATCTTTGACATGGGGAACGACTTTGAGGAGTGCAAACGTAATATTTTCTCTATTTGAAAAGTTATGGATATATAAATACCCTTCTAGTAGATTCAACCACTTGTCTACAATATCTTCATCTATCCGAACTTCAAATATAGGAATATCAAATTTGATTTGTACCTTGAAGGGGGCGTCACCTCCACTTGAGGAAGATGCGTCGCGTTTTGGTAGCCACTACATAAGTTGTCTGAAACTATCCATCATCTAATTCCTTTGTTGCATGAGGGCTTCCTCAAGAATTTTTTTGAAATGATCTCATGTCCCTTCATATTTATTTTCTCCTTCCATGAGAGGTTGCTTTGGCATGCGAGATCTTTTTTCCTCAAAATAAATAGTCTCGAGACCCAATTGTTTGTACCCTGACCTCGTTGGGGATATGCATTAAAACGACAAGGAGAAAACCGCTCCGATACCGCTGATCCGGATTTTATGAGAAGAACGAAATGAATACAAATTATTAAAATATGCTTAAAACAAAGTAACAGAGATACGGTAAAAATTGTTTTCTATTCAATAAGGAAATAAGATGAAATTGTAAAATGCAACAGAAAACAAGCTTGCTCAAATGGTGGTGGCTTATCTCTGAAAAGAGATGTGACGGCTGCGCTCATTCGTAAGAAGATGATTACAATGAGGCTCTGAAGGAATTTTTACAATAAACAATAATGTCAATAACCATAGACATCCAAAAATATAACCCTAGGAGATGAAGCGCCAAAAGTCATGTGGGCGCCGTTTGGGTAAGTTAGTACATCAACTTCCCGGGGTCGTAACTTTTGCATATGATCTCCATTGTAGGCGCATGATAGCCCGTTTTAAAGGTATCATCGAGAATATTCATTTGGGGGATCAATACAAGTCTTTGACTATAATTGAGAAGCTCGATCCTAAAAAACCTTCATTTAGGCCCTCAAAATGGCCCCAGAAGTGAAAAACGGCTAAAAATAGTAAATTGCCAAAATTTCTAGAAAACTGTTTTGAGAGAGATGGAAAAGGTGGGTGGCCACCGATATCCACCTGGATCAATGTAACATTTTCATTTGTTTTCTTTTTTTCATAACATCTTTTGTTTATTTATTTACTTATATATACATATCATGGTTATAGTAATTATGTGTAATTTCAGACAATTAGGTAAGTACCAAGTTAAAGATATGAATTTATGTATTGAGCCTCTTATCGATGAGATACTAAATTTATGGTATGGCATCACTATGTATGACATATGTAAACCAATCGGGGAGAAGAAATTTAAATTCTGTGGAATAATTTTATGGACAATTCATGATGCCCGGGGACTAACACATTTTTGTGGTATGTAGCATTCTTATATTTCTCTTTAATTCTATATAACTTTTTAAATATATCATGTTGCATGCTTAATTTTTAAATAATAGCATTGTATAATTAACATTAATCCATCTGTTTTAGGTCTTCAAACAAATGGTAAATTTTCATGTCCAGTTTGTGGTCCTAAGATGAAGTCAAACTGGTCCTAAGATGAAGTATCTTCATTCAAAAAGTTTAGGAAAGGTGGTATTTGATGAGTATAGGCACCTTTTCCCTAAGAACCATAGGCGTACTACTGAAAAACATATTTTGAATGGGAAAGAAGAGACTGGTTTAAAACCATGAAGAATGACACCTCACCTACGNTATCCTTTGGTTACCTCATTCACTTGTAGATATTCAATATTCTCAAGTGTGATTAAAATGAGAGAGCCTTGCCTCTTATTTATACTTTCATGTAGCTTCCTCAAGGGGTTACCTTCTAACCATCTTAACCCACTCTCATTATTTTAGGGCTAACCCACTTCTAACCACTTGTCCACTTAGTAATTTCTCCCTTAACTTTATTATTTAGATAATTTCTTTTGTATCCACTTTGACTTATAGTATACTCAACACTTTACTTTATTATTTAAATTACCTTCTAACCATCTTAACCCACTTCTAACCACTTGTCCACATAGTAATTTCTCCATTAAATTTTATATTTAAATAATTTCTTTTGCATCCTCTTTGACTTATAGTGCACTCATCACTTCACTTTATTATTTAAATAATTTCTTCTTTGCAAACACTTTGGACTACTTTGACCTTTTGGGGCTTCTAGATGACTCATGAAGGTTCTCCAACTTCGCATGGCCATAACTCTCTAACCATGAAGAGTTATGTGACGTTCCACATACCACCAGAAATGGAATGACATGTAATATAAATATAGAATAGTCTTACCTTCAAACATATTAAAACCCATACCATTATCCATCAAACAAACTTGGGTCCATTACCCAAACCATTGTGCTACCAGAATTCGCTACCAGACTTTATTCAAGGGTTGGCATCAATGAAAACCAACCCAATTAATCAAAATTTTCCCCCTTCAACATTGATGGAAACACTCTGATGCAATACTGAATTCATATCACTCATTCTCCCCCTGTGACCATCACTCCCCTTGGAACCATGCATCTATGCTCTTTCTCTAAGCATTTACCTTTGCATCTTATAAATCTCTTCCCCTTTGTCATCAATGGAAAAGGTATCTTTCCATATGGGGTTGCCCCCCCTAATTAAAATGTCCTTGGGGATACTCCCCCTGACTGAAATCTTCCTGAAATTGATCCCCCAACCTGAACTGTCCTCTTTATGGTGCTTCCTCATGTAAATATAATACATATAAGATAAGCATTCAAAAGCATCCATTTTGGAGTATAAATTACTCTGAGTCTTTGGAGAAAATACTCAAAGACTTCCCTTGGAAGTGGTTTTGTAAAGATGTCTCCCACTTGTTATTTTGTGCCCACATATTCAACTCAGATGTTCTTCTCTGCAACCTGTTCCCATAGAAAGTGATACTTTATTGGAATGTGATTCGTCTTGGAGTGCATCATTGGGTTGTTTGAGATATTGATGGTGCTTGTATTATCACAATATATTGGAATGGGATCATCATACTCAACATGTATAACTGTGAAATTTTGTTTGATCCATAGAACCTGAGTATAGCATCCTACTGCTGTAATAAACTATGCTTCGGTTGTAGATAAAGATACTTATGATTGTTTCTTTCTTATCCAAGATACTAAACACTCACCCAAGTAGAACGATGCTCCACTGGTACTTCATCGATCATCAATGAAACCTGCCCAATCTGCATCTATGTAGGCAATAAGTGATACATCCTTTCCTTTTGGATACCATAATCAAACTCTTATGTTCCTTTGAGATATCTGAAAATATTTTTCACTGCTAAGACATGTGATTCCTTTGGTGTTGCTTGAAATCGTGCCACCTGTCCAACTTCCTACATTACATTTGGTCTGGATGTTGTCACATATAGTAAGCTCCCAGTTATTGACATGTATTTCCTATGGTCTGTAGACTTTGAATCATCATATTTTCTCAACTTGCAACTGGTTTGCATAGGAGTAGTAACTGGTTTGGAATCTTTCATTCCGAACCTCTTTAGCATTTCTCTAATATACTTAGTTTGAGAAATAAAAATTCCTTGGTTTCTTTGATGTATCTGAAGACCCAGAAAGAAGGATATTTCTCCAAGTAATGACATTTCAAATTCATTTTGCATATCCTTTTCAAAATTTTGGTTTAACCTGTCATCAGTACGTCCAAAAATAATATCATCAACATAAACTTCAATTAATAAAATATCATCTTGAGTTACCTTATAACATGTCCATCTTCATTCAATTTATTTCTGAAAACCCACTTTGTGCCAATCACATTCTTCTTCTTTGGTCTTGGAACCAATTCCCAAGTGTCATTTTTCTCTATTTGACCCAATTCTTCATCCATGGCCTTATTCCAAAATTCATCCTTGATGGCCTTTTCAAAACTGTTTGGTTCAATCGTAGATGAGAGTGCTAGGTGCATTTGTTCTAGAGAATGGGTTCTTCTTCTAGTCTCAACTTTTTCATCTTTGTTTCCAATAATTTGATGTGAAGGATGATTCTTTTGTACTCGTTTTCTAGGTGTCTTTGGAGGCACTTGCTGAAATTTCTCTTCTACTTCTATCTTATCTTCTTCATCTTCCCCTTCTACTTCTTCTTCATCTTCTCCTTCTTCGTAAAGTTGTTCCATTGATTCATTTTATTCTTCCTTTAATTCTCGTTCATTTGTTTCATCAATTGTTACATTGATGCTTTCCATAACTTTTTCAACCTCATATTGTAACACTTATATGCTTTCCTTGTACTTTAGTAACCAACAAGTACTCATTTGTCCACACAAGAGTCAAACTTTCCCATTCTGCCATCTTCTCTTTTGATATAGCATTTGCTTCCAAATACTCTAAAGTGTTTCACATTTGTTGTTCTTCCTTTCCATAACTCTTAGGGAGTTTTTTCATTGTTTTTTTTTAGCATTACTATGTTTTGAATGTGAACTACTATATGCATTGCATGTGTCCAAAAAATATCTGTCAATTTGGAATCCATTAGCATTGTATGGGTCATTTCTTGTGTAATTAACATCCATAATGTTCCTTTGTCTTTGAACCGCTCTCTGAACCAATCTATGAATCCATGATTTCATCCACTGTCATATATATGTCCAAACCTACTAAGTGTTCCTACAAATCCATCTCTGTCCATATTGTCCAAGACTCTATTGCACAACTGTCCATAATGTTGACCCATTTACCATTATACTATCATGAGGTCTTCACTACTACAACTGATTAATTTATCAAACTGTACTTTTGCTAACTGTTTACTCTGGATCTATCTACTCAAACTCTGAAAGCTGCTCGAAGGATGGTTCTTTGGTTTGTCACAACTATCACATAGACTCCCCCTGTCTAATATTCATATTACCTGGTAGTATCTAAGTCAGATGGATCAGAATAATTCCTTTTATGATGTGTATTCATCATCATCATTGGTATATTCATCATCTCTCCGAGCTCTGACTTCTTTTTTCTATATGTGGATTCATCTTTCACTACAATGCCTGAAAGTACAATCTCTTAAACCTGTTCCTTATTTACATGTCCTTCTTTTCTTTCAGTTATTTTCCAAACCTTTCTGTATTTGATATATTTCTTTTTCTCTATAGAATTTCCTTCATCTCATTTTATTGTCAATCTTGCGATCTCTGGGACCTGGTATTTGTTGACATTTTCTTCGTGTTTTCTTATCCATAATTTCTAATATTTGATATCAGTGTTCTCTTTCATGGAAGTATCGATCATGCTTCTACAATCACTAGCTATGTGTCCATAGTTATGGAATTTGTAACATTCAATGTTATGTGGGGCCACATAGGAATTTCTTGCTTGAACATTTATTTTATAATCCCTCCAATCTGCAACCTTATGTCCAAAATTAGTACAATAAAAACAATGACAATAAAATAATTTTGCATCCCTGGGAGTGAATTATCTTCTTTGTGGTGTATTCCTTCTGAATTTCTACCTTGACCGATCATGATCATGATTGAATCTTCTTTGTGGCTTGAACATGGATGGTGTTCTTGAATATGTATCTTCAATAGTTTTCTTAGATTCTGGTTGACCTCATGTATGTGCCAACTCATCAACTAGTTGTCTCAACCATGTACCCAACATGTACCTCAACCAAAATCCCTCACCAGTTTCATCATACAAATATGATTTGTAACTCTGTAATAGACCTGGTGTATATGATCACATACTTTCAAACCTTCCTTAACGTTAACAACAAGAGACTAGCATTTTCATCAAACTTTACTTTAGTCTCACATGACTAATTTTGGATTAGTCAACAACCCTAAATTGATATAATCATAGCTATGTACCTGTAATGAATAAATATCTGAAAATAGTACACAATGTTCTTCAATGTCTTCTATGCAATTCCTCCAGGTTTCACTACTTGGAACCTCTCAGAAAATGAGTTATAGAAAAAATGGCATACCTTGTTGAATTTTGGCTTATTCTAGAGAGCGAAATTGTAGAGTGTTCCCCTCACATAATATTTGTTGTATGGATTTGAAAATTGTACAAAAAATACTTCATATTGTACTCTAACCAACACATTTTTTCTTATTTATTTTGGATATGTTATGAACAAGTTATGACGTTTTTACCCGAAACACATGTTTTAGACTAGTTTCAGGACTAGCCACAAACCCTATTTTCCACAGCGTGTAACTCCAAAAATACAACAAATCACAAGATGAAATTTTATCATAGCTACTTGGATATGTTTCATCAATGTCCTCCCAATTTCACGATTTGAATCAGTCTAGAAAAAAAGTTATTGCGAAAATGGTGAGATGACCTGTAAATAACATACCTTTGAAAGCATCATCAAAAGAATTTATCCTCCCTTAAATTTCGGCCTTCTTTACTTCACCTTCCCTCTGAAATTCGGATTATATATCCTTTGGTTACCTCAGCCACTTGTAGATATTCAATATGCTCAAGTGTGATTAAAATGAGAGAGGCTTGCCTCTTATTTATATTTTCATGTAGCTTCCTCAAGGGGTTACCTTCTAACCATCTTAACCCACTTTCTTTATTTTAGGGCTAACCCACTTTTAATGACTTGTCCACTTAGTAATTCCTCCATTAAATTTATTATTTAAATAATTTATTTTGTATCCACTTTGACTTATAGTACACTCATCACTTCACTTTATTATTTAAATTACCTTCTAACCATCTTAACCCACTTNTTTTGTTTATTTATTTACTTATATATACATATCATGGTTATAGTAATTATGTGTAATTTCAGACAATTAGGTAAGTACCAAGTTAAAGATATGAATTTATGTATTGAGCCTCTTATCGATGAGATACTAAATTTATGGTATGGCATCACTATGTATGACATATGTAAACCAATCGGGGAGAAGAAATTTAAATTCTGTGGAATAATTTTATGGACAATTCATGATGCCCGGGGACTAACACATTTTTGTGGTATGTAGCATTCTTATATTTCTCTTTAATTCTATATAACTTTTTAAATATATCATGTTGCATGCTTAATTTTTAAATAATAGCATTGTATAATTAACATTAATCCATCTGTTTTAGGTCTTCAAACAAATGGTAAATTTTCATGTCCAGTTTGTGGTCCTAAGATGAAGTCAAACTGGTCCTAAGATGAAGTATCTTCATTCAAAAAGTTTAGGAAAGGTGGTATTTGATGAGTATAGGCACCTTTTCCCTAAGAACCATAGGCGTACTACTGAAAAACATATTTTGAATGGGAAAGAAGAGACTGGTTTAAAACCATGAAGAATGACACCTCACCTACGGAGGTTGGGATATAATAGAAATCATCAAGCTGGTACGCAATTTTTTTATGTATCGTATAATATGTAATGTTTTGAATTTTTATTTTAATCATTGAATTTATTTTACCGTATTTGATAATTATTGTTGTGATTTCTTTTATGCTTCATGAAGGTCACCATCATGAAGGTATTAATAATGGGCTTCCACGAGGAATGGAATTTTATCCCACCCAATTCATAAGGTTTCCCTATGATGAGGAGCTAAAAATAGCTCATGTTTTTGATATAATGCATATTGGGAAGAATATGACAGAAATGTTATGGTGAATCATAGATGGTAGGAGGGATAAAGAAAAAATTGTCAAAATTTGTTTTGACATTCATGAAGCCAATCATATTGGATTACTGGGAGGGGGGGTGAATCAGTAATAGAGAAATTCAATACTTTTTAACCACAAAATGCAAGTGTTATATCAATGGCATTATCATCCAATAGTTGCAGAGTAAATAAACAATGAACAAATGAACAAATGAACAATCATACACATACACAGTACACCAATGTTTTATGTGGAAACCCAAAGTGGGAGAAAACCACAAAATGTTTTTTCTTATATGTATTTAAGAATTACATTCACTAGAAGCACGAACTTCCTTTTTTTTTCAGCTACAACTGGAAGGAGGCTCCAACCCCCTAGTTTCTTAGGCTACAACCTAAAGGAAGCTCCAACTCCCCAATTATCTAGCTACAACTAGAAGGAGGCTACAACCCCCTATGTTCTTCGGCTACAACCAGAAGGTGGCTACAACCACCTATCCTTGCCCTATCCAACCACCCTGACGTAGAACTAGAATGATAGAACCGTTGTCACACTATCACTGTGAGATATACTGTTGTAAACCTGTACCAATAAACCTGTACCAATAAACCTGTAATCAACCAGTAACAACCTATACCAATAACTTGTGCCAACATGTACCATACATCAACCTGTACCATAAACAAATTCATCAACCATGCACGAAACCTGTACAAATAACATGTCACAATAACCTGTCCAAACAACCTGTAATCAACATGTACCATAAACAAGTGCATCAACCATGCACCAACCTATATCTCAACCTATACCATCAATGAGTTGATCAACCATACACGAAATATGTACCAATCATGAATCAAATACACATAAACTATGAATCATCAAGATGTACCAACATCATCAACTATACACCTCATGTATGTGCCAACTCATCAACTACTTGTGTCAACCATGTATCGAACATGTACCTCAACCAAAATCTCTCATCAATTTCATCATCCAAATTTGAATTGTAACTTTGTAATAGACTTGGTGTATATGATCACATACCTGCAAACCTTCCTTAACTTTAACAAAAAGAGACTAGCATTTTCATCAAACTTTACTTTAGTCTTACATGACTAGTTTTGGATTAGTCAACTACCCTAACTTGAAATAATCATAACTATGTACCTGTAATGAATAAATATATTAAAATAGTACACAATTTTCTTCAGTTTCTTTTATACAATTCCTCCAGGTTTCACTACTTGGAACCTCTCAGAAAAGGAGTTATAGCAAAAATGGCATGCCTTTTTGAATTATGGCTTATTCTAGAGAGAGAACTCTTAGAGTGTGCCCCACACAGAATATTTGTTGTACGGATCTGAAAATGTTTCCCAACATACTGCAAACTATACTCTAAACAACACATTTTTCTTACTTAATGTGGATATGTTATGAAGAAGTTATGACGTTTTTCCCTGAAACACATGTTTTAGACTAGTTTCAGAACTAGCCACAAACCCTATTTTCCATGGCGTGTAACTACAAAAATGAAACGAACCACAAGATGAAATATTTATCACAGCTACTTGGATATATTTCCTCAATGGCCTCCCAATTTCACGGTTTGAATTAGTTTAGAAAAAAAGTTATTGCGAAAATGGTGAGATGCCCTGTAAATAACATACCTTAGAAAGCATCATCAAAAGAATTTATCCTCCCTTGAATTTCGACCTTCCTTACTTCACCTTCCCTATGAAATAAGGCTTAGATATCCTTTGGTTACCTCATTTACTTGTAGATATTCAATATGCTCAAGTTTGATTAAAATGAGAGAGCCTTGCCTCTTATTTATACTTTCATGTAGCTTCCTCAAGGGGTTACCTTCTAACCATCTTAACCCACTCTCATTATTTTAGGGCTAGCCCACTTCTAACCACTTGTACACTTAGTAATTTCTCCCTTAACTTTATTATTTAGATAATTTCTTTTGTATCCACTTTGACTTATAGTATACTCAACACTTTACTTTATTATTTAAATTACCTTCTAACCATCTTAACCCACTTCTAACCACTTGTCCACATAGTAATTTCTCCATTAAATTTTATATTTAAATAATTTCTTTTGCATCCTCTTTGACTTATAGTGCACTCATCACTTCACTTTATTATTTAAATAATTTCTTCTTTGCAAACACTTTGGACTACTTTGACCTTTTGGGGCTTCTAGATGACTCATGAGGGTTCTCCAACTTCACACGGCCATAACTCTCTAACCGTGAAGAGTTATGTGACGTTCCACATACCACCAGAAATGGAATGACATGTAATATAAATATAGAATAGTATTACCTTCAAATATATCAAAACTCATATCATTATCCATCAAACAAACTTGGGTCCATTACCCAAACCATTTTGCTACTGAAATTCGCTACCAGACTTTCTTCAAGGGTTGACATCAATGACAACCAACCCAATTAATCAAAATTTTCCCCCTTCGACATTGATGGAAACACTCTGATGCAATAATGAATTCATATCACTCATTCTCCCCCTGTGACCATCACTCCCCCTGTAACCATGCATCTATGCTATTTCTCCAAGCATTTACCTTTGCATCTTATAAATCTCTCCCCCTTTGTCATCAATGGCAAAGGTATCTTTCCATCTGGGGTTGCTCCCCCTAACTAAAATGTCCTTGGGGATACTCCTCCTGACTGAACTCTTCCTGAAATTGATCCCCCAACCTGAACTGTCCTATTTATGGTGCTTCCTCATGTAAATATAATACATATAAGATAAGCATTCAAAAGCATCCATTTTGGAGTAGAAATTACTCTGAGTCTTTGGAGAAAATACTCAAAGACTTCCCTTGGAAGTGGTTTTGTAAAGATGTTTCCCACTTGTTCTTTTGTGCCCACATATTCAACTCAGATGTTCTTCTCTGCAACTTGTTCCCATAGAAAGTGATACTTTATTGGAATGTGCTTCATCGTGGAGTGCATCATTGGGTTGTTTGATATATTGATGGTGCTTGTATTATCACAATATATTGGAATGGGATCATCATACTCAACATGTATAACTGTCAAATTTTGTTTGATCCATAGAACCTGAGTACAACATCTTACTGCTGCAATAAACTATGCTTCGGTTGTAGATAAAGATACTCATGATTGTTTCTTTCTTAGCCAAGATACTAAACACTCACCCAAGTAGAACGATGTTCCATTGGTTCTTCATCAATCATCAATGAAACCTGCCCAATTTGCATCTGTGTAGGAAATAAGTGATACATCCTTTCCTTTTGGATACCATAATCAAACTCTTATGTTCCTTTGAGCTATCTGAAAATATTTTTCACTGCTAAGACATGTGATTCCTTTGGTGTTTCTTGAAATCGTGCCACCTGTCCAACTTCCTACATTACATTTGGTCTGGATGTTGTCACATATAGTAAGCTCCCAGTTATTGATATGTATTTCCTATGGTCTGTAGACTTTGAATCATCATCTTTTCTCAACTTGCAACTCATTTGCATAGGAGTAGTAACTGGTTTGGAATCTTCCATTCTGAACCTCTTTAGCATTTCTCTGATATACTTAGTTTGAGAAATAAAATTTCCTTGGTTGCTTTGATGTATCTGAAGACCCAAAAAGAAGGATAGTTCTCCAAGTAATGACATTTCAAATTCATTCTGCATATCCTTTTCAAATTTTTGGCTTAACCTGTCATCAATACTTCCAAAAATAATATCATCAACATAAACTTCAATTAATAAAATATCATCTTGAGTTACCTTGTAACATGTCCATCTTCATTCAATTTATTTCTGAAAACCCACTTTGTGCCAATCAAATTCTTCTTCTTTGGTCTTGGAACCAATTCCCAAGTGTCATTTTTCTCTATTTGATCCAATTCTTCATCCATGGCCTTATTCCAAAATTCATTCTTGATGGCCTTTTCAAAATTGTTTGGTTCAATCGTAGATGAGAGTGCTAGGTGCATTTGTTATAGAGAATGGGTTCTTCTTCTAGTCTCAACTTTTTCATCTTTGTTTTCGATAATCTGATGTGAAGTATGATTCTTTTGTACTCGTTTTCTAGGTGTCTTTGGAGGCACTTGCTGAAATTTCTCTTCTGCTTATATCTTATCTTCTTCATCTTCCCCTTCTACTTCTTCTTCATCTTCTCCTTCTTTGTAAAGTTTTTCCATTGATTCATTTTATTCTTCCTTTAATTCGCGTTCATTTGTTTCATCATTTGTTTCATTGATGCTTTCCATAACTTTTTCAACCTCATATTTTAACACTTATATTCTTTCCTTGTACTTCAGTAACCAACAAGTACTCATTTGTCCACGCAAGAGTCAAACTTTCCCATTCCGCCATCTTCTCTTTTGATATAGCATTTTCTTCCAAATACTCTAACGTGTTTCACATTTTTTGTTCTTCCTTTCCATAGCTCTTAGGGAGTTTTTTCATTGGTTTTTTTTAGCATTACTATGTTTTGAATGTGAACTACTATATGCATTGCATGTGTCCAAAAAACATCTGTCAATTTGGAATCCATTAGCATTGTATGAGTCATTTCTTGTGTAATTAACATCCATAATGTTCCTTTGTCTTTCAACCACTCTCTGAACCAATCTATGAATCCATGATTTCATCCACTGTCATATATATGTCCAAACCTACTAAGTGTTCCTAGAAATCCATCTCTGTCCATATTGTCCAAGACTCTACTGCACAACTTTCCATAATGTTGACCCATTTACCATTATACTATCATGAGGTCTTCACTACTACAACTGATTAATTTATCAAACTGTACTTTTGCTAACTGTTTACTCTAGATCTATCTACTCAAACTTTGAAAGCTGCTCGAAGGATGGTTCTTTGGTTTGTCACAACTATCACATAGACTCCCCCTGTCTAATATTCATATTACTTGGCAGTATCTAAGTCGGATGGATCAGAATAATTCCTTTTATGATGTGTATTCATCATCATCATCATTGGTATATTCATCATCTCTCTGAGCTCTGACTTCTTTTTTCTATATGTGGATTCATCTTTCACTACAATGCCTGAAAGTACAATCTCTTGAACTTGTTCCTTATTTACATGTCCTTCTTTTCTTTCAATTATTTTCCAAACCTTTTTGTATTTGATATATTTATTTTTCTCTATATAATTTCCTTCATCTCATTTTATTGTCAATCTTGCGATCTCTGGGACCTGGTATTTGTTGACCTTTTCTTTGTGTTTTCTTATCCATACTTTCTAATATTTGATATCAGTGTTCTCTTTCATGGAAGTATCGATCATGCTTCTACAATCACTAGATATGTGTCCATAGTTATGGAATTTGTAACATTCAATGTTACGTGGGGCCACATAGGAATTTCTTGCTTGAACATTTATTTTATAATCCCTCCAATCTGCAACCTTATGTCCAAAATTAGTACAATAAAAACAATGACAATAAAATAAATTTGCATACCTGGGAGTGAATTATCTTCTTTGTGGTGTATTCCTTCTGAATTTCTACCTTGACCGATCATGATCATGATTGAATCTTCTTTGTGGCTTGAACATGGATGGTCTTCTTGAATATGTATCTTCAATAGTTTTCTTAGATTCTGGTTGACCTCATGTATGTGCCAACTCATCAACTAGTTGTCTCAACCATGTATCCAACATGTACCTCAACCAAAATCCCTCACCAGTTTCATCATACAAATCTGATTTGTAAATTTGTAATAGACCTGGTGTATATGATCACATACCTGCAAACCTTCCTTAACGTTAACAACAAGAGACTAGAATTTTCATCAAACTTTACTTTAGTCTCACATGACTAATTTTGGATTAGTCAACAACCCTAAATTGAAATAATCATAACTATGTACCTGTAATGAATAAATATCTGAAAATAGTACACAATGTTCTTCAGTGTCTTCTATGCAATTCCTCCAGGTTTCACTACTTGGAACCTCTCAAAAAATGAGTTATAGAAAAATTGGCATACCTTGTTGAATTTTGGCTTATTCTAGAGAGCGAAATTGTAGAGTGTTCCCCTCACATAATATTTGTTGCATGGATTTGAAAATTGTACAAAAAATACTTCATATTGTACTCTAACCAACACATTTTTTCTTATTTATTTTGGATATGTTATGAACAAGTTATGACGTTTTTACCCAAAACACATGTTTTAGACTAGTTTCAGGACTAGCCACAAACCCTATTTTCCATGGCATGTAACTCCAAAAATACAACAACTCACAAGATGAAATTTTATCATAGATACTTGGATATGTTTCATCAATGTCCTCCCAATTTCACGATTTGAATCAGTCTAGAAAAAAATTTATTGGGAAAATGGTGAGATGACCTGTAAATAGCATACCTTTGAAAGCATCATCAAAATAATTTATCCTCCCTTGAATTCTGGCCTTCTTTACTTCACCTTCCCTCTGAAATTTGGATTATATATCCTTTAGTTACCTCAGCCACTTGTAGATATTCAATATGCTCAAGTGTGATTAAAATGAGAGAGGCTTGCCTCTTATTTATATTTTCATGTAGCTTCCTCAAGGGGTTACCTTCTAACCATCTTAACCCACTTTCTTTATTTTAGGGCTAACCCACTTTTAACGACTTGTCCACTTAGTAATTACTCCATTAAATTTATTATTTAAATAATTTATTTTGTATCCACTTTGACTTATAGTACGCTCATCAATTCACTTTATTATTTAAATTACCTTCTAACCATCTTAACCCACTTTCCTTATTTTAAGGATAACCCACTTCTAACCACTTGTCCACTTAGTAATTTCTCCATTACCGTTATTATTAAAATAATTTCTTTTTCATCCTCTTTGAATTATAGTACACTCATCACTTCACTTTATTATTTAAATAATTTCTTCTTTGCAAACACTTTGACTACTTTGACTTTTGGGGGCTTCTAGATGACTCATGAGGGTTCTCCAACTTCACATGNGCATGACATGTAATATCCATATAGAATAGTCTTACTTGAAAATATATCAAAACTTATACCATTATCCATCAAACAAACTTGGGTCCATTACCCAAACCATTGTGCTACCGGAATTCGCTACCGGATTTTATTCAAGGGATTACATCAATGAAAACCAACCCAATTAATCAACAAATAATGCAATGTGAAGTGTGATTCGATCAAATAGAGATGGAGACCAAAATAACCTTTCATGGTTATTAACAGAGAAACAAAGCAATGATGTAAAAGAGGTCATTCAAAGAATTAAATTCCCACGGGTTTTGTTTCAAAAATAAATAATATCTTAAGGAAGAAAGGTGAATTTGGTGGGGCAAAAACACATGACTAGCATGCCTTAATTAAGGTAATAATTTTGGTACACATATTTATATATTGGTCTTATACATCTTTTAATTTTTTTTATTTTACTTTGGTCGAAACAAATAACGATTCATTTTTTTGCTACAGTATGTTCTACCACTATCTCTCCCAAATGACTT
>JZKD02S0150668.1:197737-238288 GCA_000966675.3 Picea glauca | reverse complement strand
CGTAGGTGAGGTGTCATTCTTCATGGTTTTAAACCAGTCTCTTCTTTCCCATTCAAAATATGTTTTTCAGTAGTACGCCTATGGTTCTTAGGGAAAAGGTGCCTATACTCATCAAATACCACCTTTCCTAAACTTTTTGAATGAAGATACTTCATCTTAGGACCAGTTTGACTTCATCTTAGGACCACAAACTGGACATGAAAATTTACCATTTGTTTGAAGACCTAAAACAGATGGATTAATGTTAATTATACAATGCTATTATTTAAAAATTAAGCATGCAACATGATATATTTAAAAAGTTATATAGAATTAAAGAGAAATATAAGAATGCTACATACCACAAAAATGTGTTAGTCCCCGGGCATCATGAATTGTCCATAAAATTATTCCACAGAATTTAAATTTCTTCTCCCCGATTGGTTTACATATGTCATACATAGTGATGCCATACCATAAATTTAGTATCTCATCGATAAGAGGCTCAATACATAAATTCATATCTTTAACTTGGTACTTACCTAATTGTCTGAAATTACACATAATTACTATAACCATGATATGTATATATAAGTAAATAAATAAACAAAATATATTATGAAAAAAAGAAAACAAATGAAAATGTTACATTGATCCAGGTGGATATCGGTGGCCACCCACCTTTTCCATCTCGCTCAAAACAGTTTTTTGGAAATTTTGGCAATTTACTATTTTTAGCGGTTTTTCACTTCTGGGGCCATTTTGAGGGCCTAAATGAAGGTTTTTTAGGATCGATATTCTCAATGATAGTCAAAGACTTTTATTGATCCCCCAAATGTATTTTCTCGATGATACCTTTAAAATGGGCTATCGTGCGTATACAACGGATATCATATGCAAAAGTTACGACCCCGGGAAGTTGATGTACTAACTTACCCAAACGACGCCCACATGACTTTTGGCGCTTCATCTCCTAGGGTTATATTTTTGGATGTCTATGGTTATTGACATTATTGTTTATTGTAAAAAATCCTTCAGAGCCTCATTGTAATCATCTTCTTACGAATGAGCACAGCCATCACATCTCTTTTCAGAGATAAGCCGCCACCATTTGAGCAAGCTTGTTTTCTGCTGCATTTTACAATTTCAACTTATTTCCTTATTGAATAGAAAACAATTTTTACTGTATCTCTGTTACTTTATGTTAAGCATATTTTAATAATTTGTATTCATTTCATTCTTCTCATAAAATCTGGATCAGAGGTATCGGAGCGGTTTTCTCCTTGTCATCTTAATGCATATCCCCAACGAGGTCAGGGTACAAAGAATTGGGTCTCGAGATTGTTTCTCTTGAGGAAAAAAGATCTTGCATGCCCAAGCGACCTCTCATGGAAGGAGAAAATAAATATGAAGGGACATGAGATCATTTCAAATTTTTTCTTGAGGAAGACCCCATGCAACAGAGGAATGATATGATGGATAGTTTCACGCAAATTATTTAGTGGCTACCAAAAAGCGACGCATCTTCCTCAAGCGGAGGTGACGCCCCCTTCAAGGTACAAATCAAATTTGATATTCCTATATTTGAAGTTCAGATAGATGAAGATATTGTAGACAAGTGGTTGAATCTACTAGAAGGGTATTTTTATATCCATAACTTTTCAAATAGAGAAAATATTACTTTTGCACTCCTCAAAGTCGTTCCCCATGTCAAAGATTGGTGGGAATATTTCTGCAAGAAAAAGGAAACATAGGAACCCTCATTATTTACAGTCATGACCATCTAGGAATCCTTCAAGGATGCTATTAAGGAACAATACTACCCTTTCGGAAGTTATGATGACTTGTATACCAAATGGACCATAGTGCAACAAGAAAGAGACCAAGCAGTGCCAGAGTTCACAAATATCTTCCAGAACTTGCGCACCAAGATGGGTATCAAAGATTCAAAGCGACATATGGTGCTCAAGTATCGTGGTGATCTGTATAGATACATCCACACTGAAATGGAATTTGTAGACATCTCGTCATTGGGAATGACCTATCGATATGCCTTCAAAATATAGCAGAAGCTCAAACAAAAGACGCGACAATTTGGGACTGGGAATCCCTCACAGGAAAATCTAGGAAGGGGTGGGCCCAACACACAGAACAAAGGACAAAGAAAATATGGATAGTACCAGGATTTCCAATCCAATCCACAATCAAAGAAGGACACCAAAAAGACAAAGAAAGATACCTGGAAGTGGTGCAAATTCCATAAGAACCCTTGGCATAACACTGTTGACTGCCCCTCAAAGCAGTCGTTGGTGGCCGAAGTGAAATCCTCTGAATCAGATGCGGGTTCTGACTCTGATTTAGAACCATAAAGGGGAATATGGATCATTTATGTGGAACCCAGTGCCACCATTGCTACCACCAAGCTACATCCTGGTGAACTAGACGAGCCAGAAGAAGGCGAGCGCCTCTTCCATTCATAGATGTGGGTAAAAGGAACTCCATTTCACTTCATCGTTGATAGAAATAGACAAAAGAACCTCATCTTAGAAGAGGCCATCAAGTGGTTGGCCCTGCCGACAATGCCACACCCACAACCCTACACCATTGGATGGCTCCGCCAAGGAAGTGATCTCCGCGTCATCCAACAATGTCGACTGTCATACGACATCAATCCCTTCAAAGACGAAGTATTGTGTGATGTTGCTCCTCTCAAATTTTGTAATTTTATTTTGGGCCAACATTATTTATGGAAACTTCATTTTGTATATTAGTCTAGGCCTCGTAGTGTTATTATTACTTTGAACAGGAAATTGTACAGGATACCCGAGGCAATCCATCCTAGTGTTATTTCCTTGATCTCTGCCAAGCAATGCAGGAAGGTCATCTCTCAGAATGCGAAATTTGTCTTCTTCGTGATTCACTCTTAGAGTGAGTGAAATATTTCAGCCACATCCAGGCCCCCATGACCAATCTCTCCACACAACAAAAGAAAGTGGATAAGGTTGTGGAAGAATACTCTGATATCTTCTCCTCTCCTATCGAGGTACCTTTGCACTACCAAGTCAAGCATCCCATCGATCTGACCCCATGTGCACCGCTACCCAATGGGCCAGTCTACCATATCTCTCTGTTAGAAAACGAGGAGATCAAGAGGCAGATCCAAGAAATTCTCCACAAGGGGCACATATGTCCCATCTCATCGCCTTGTGGGAGCCTAATCATGCTAGTGTAGAAGAAAGATGAGACCTAACAACTTTGCATTGATTACCGGGCCCTGAATAAAATCACAGTTTGAAACTGGTACCCGATTACCTGAATTGACGACCTCCTTGATCATCTCACGAGGGCCAAATAATTCAGTAAAATTGATTTGAAGTCTGGATACTACTAGGTCCCAATAGAACAAAAAGATGTATGGAAGACTGCCTTCAAGTCAAAATAAGGTCTTTTTGAATGGTTGGTCATGCCCTTTGGTTTGACAAATGCTCCAACAAATTTTATGAGGATGATGGAATATATCCTACAACATTTAACCAATAATTTTGTAGTCGTGTATCTAGATGACATCCTCATATACAACAAGACTTGGGCAGAAAACTTGCAACATATTCAACAATTTTTGCACACCATGTGGCAAAAAACCCAATATGAAAACTTGGAAAAATGCTCCTTCAGCATGGACAGGGTCCATTACTCAGGATACATCATTGATCGATATAGTGTGCATGTGGATCTAGCCAAGATCCAGGTCATTCATGATTGTCCAGCCCCAACCACACTCATCGAACTTTGAAGTTTCTTGGGCTTCGCCAATTTCTATCACAGGTTCATGTTGGGATTCTCTCATATCGAGCCCTCAGCCAAGTAACCAGGGGTGGCGGTAATGAAACATTTGTGTGGGGCCTGTCCCAACAACAAGCCTTCGATGACTTGAAGAATCATTTGTGCTCATCCCCAGTACTTCCATTACCAGACCTGGAACATCCCTTTGAGATCTAGACATATTCTCCAGACTATGATGTGGGTGTCGTTCTCACTCAACATGGCCACCCCGTGGCATATCATAGTGAGACACTATCAGATGTTGTCCGTAAGTACCCTAATTATGACAAAGAAATGTACTCCATTGTGCTAGCCTACCGGTAGTGGAGACATTACATTTTTTGGAATGAGACAATCATCCACACTGCTCAAAATCCACTATAGTTCATGTTGACCCAAGGAAAATTGCAGAATGACCACCATCAGAAGTGGTCCACATACTTATAACAGTTCCACCTCAACATCAAGTATAAAACAGGAAGTACCAACCTAGTTGTTTATTTCCTCAGCCAACCTCCAGTCGCGACACTCACCAAGGCGCTAGACTCTTGTGGCCACGAGACCTCCAGATGGCCCCACCTCTACGAGATAGATCCTGACTTCTCCACCACCTACCAAATGTTTGGTGCCAACTCAATGGTCTCTAATTTCCATCTTCAATATGGGTTGTTGTGTTGTTTGGGCCATCTCTGTGTTCCATCAAGTAAGTGCACAAAGTTGATTTGGAAAGCTCACTACAGTCAGGTGGTATGACACTTTGGCATTGAAAAGATAGTGTCAGTGTTGCAGAAACATTTCTACTGGCCGAAACTTCGACAATATGTCAATAAGTATATCAGGTCCTGCATCGCTTGTGCTATTTCCAAACCAACTACTAATAAACAGGGCATGTACACCCCTCTACCTACTCCTGACAGGCCATGGGAATCTATCTCAATGGACTACATGTCGGACCTCCCATCCACCAAGAGGGGAAATGACTGTGTTTTTGTGGTTGTTGATCACTTTTCCAAGATGGCGATTCTAGCCGCCTGCAAGAAGAACATCACAACAAAAGCCACTGCCAAGATCTTCTTTGAAAATGTATGCGTACATTTTGTGATCCCACAAACCATTATCTCAAACCATGACAGTCAGTTCCTCAACACATTCTGGTTGAGCCTCTGGGCACTACTGGATACCAAGATCACCAAATCCACTGCCTTCCACCCCCAGAAAGATGGAAAAACTGAGTTCGTCAATCAGATCATCGTACATATCCCACACATGTACAATTCAAAACACCCTTGCACATGAGAGAATAGTCTCCCCTATGTCCAACATAGCTACAAACGAGCCCTACATAGCTCAACTGGCCACAACCCCTTTCAGGTGGGGTTGGGATTCCAACGATTGGGCCCCATGGATGTTGCACTACCCCTATTGACCACCTCGGTCGACTCATACCCTGCTCCACCAGAAGCTGACAAAGCCACCCGGTTCATTGAGAAGATCCATCAAATCTGCCAACAAGTTCAAGATTTTCTACAGAAGTTTAATGCCAAGTACAAGCAGTGCCATGATCAACATCGGGTGCCACATAAGTTTATGGTAGGAGACAAAGTTTGGCTGCACTTGCAAAAATAATGCCTTACAAGTCCCCATCAGAAGCTTTTCCCACTCCATTATGGGTCGTACACCATCACCAAGGATATGGGTGACAATGATTTTGAGTTCAAGATTCCCCTTTTCCTAAGCCTGCACCTAGTCTTCAACGTGGCTCTCCTTCGACCATATTTCCCACCATTATTGGACACCTCAAAGATAGCAGAGAAGTTGAAACCAACAAAGATCAACCCTGACTACATGAAACATGAATCCAATGATCATATTGTGTACACATAGATCAAGGGCACTTGACATCAAAGGATCAAGCTTTATCCAGTCTTCAAAGCAGGGAAGCTCCTGCACCAAGGCAAGTGGCTCACCTGGGGCCAAATTCAACAGAAATTTCCTCATATGATGGGGGAATTCAATGCAATGGATACCATTTCTTCCTAATGAGGGAGGATTTATCTAGGTGGATATTGGTGGCCAACCACCTTTTCCAACTCGCTCAAAACAATTTTCTGGCAATTTTGGCAATTTACTATTTTTAGCAATCTTTAACATCGGGGGCCATTTTTAGGGCCTAAATGAAGCTTTTTAGGGATCCAACTTCTTAATAATAGTCTATCCATGTCAAATTTTAGTGAATATAGAAACAATTTGAAAACATTTCAACATTGGCCTCATTCACATGTCATTGTTGGCCCTTGAATATGGAAGCAAGAGAAGATCGAGGAAGAAAAGGTCAAACAAGAACTACGTGGAAGACACAGTGACTGTCATTGGGTTGAAGTAAGCAAAAGAGAAGAAAAGTCAGAGTGAAGTGCAGAAAATATAGTCGTTAGATGAGGAGATCAAGGATGATAGATCAACAAGGGAGATGGATCGAGGACAACTCAGAAAGAAAGGAAAACCACTGTTACCACCGCATAGAAAGAAAGGAGAGACAGGTTGGTGAAGCCCAGGAAAAGTGGGTCAAGTTGACCTAGGGTTTTAGACACCTAGGGTTTTGGTAATTAGGATTTTGACACCTAGGTTTCGACCTAAGGCTATCGGTGAGGGACTATAATGTATAAATAGAGGTCGAGAGGACCTAGATCGGGGGGGGGGGGGTACTATTGTTGGGCATTGATATTGATTAGTGTGGGTTGAGATATTATTCTACTGTGAGAGAGGAAGTGCTAAGAGAGAAATTTTCATGGTATTGTAATATCTTCAGCTGGGTTCGAGGATCAAATCTTGCAACTGGGTGCGCAGGACGATAGAGGAAAAGAGAAGAAGAGAGAAGATCTATTGACTAAGAGCATAGATTAGAAATGTAGGCTTTATCTTAATATATTATAAGCACAGTTATGTGGACGTATCCCTAGAGAGAGGGTGAACCACGTATACCTTGTGTGTGTGTGACTTATGCTTTGATCTTTGTTGTTGTTATATGGTTAATTTCATTACTGTGTTAGATCAGATCTATAACCATGCAGGATAGATCTAGCTTGATAAGTGTTGATGCATATGGATTTGTTGTTGTACTTGATCCACTTGAAATTCCTTTGGTTGTAGACATCTCTGTCCTGCAACTCGCTCATAGCTTCTTCAGGTGAGACTGCATCTGCTTCGCAGGTGTTGCCGAAAGGGCTGGTAGCTAGGGCTTGTTGGTGCGCTCTTGGAGTGAACCTTGGGTCTGCCCCTGTGCCAACAAATGGTTTCGTTGTTAGGACAAGAATCTTCATGAGGGAATTCCAAGGTGGTTCCCATCAAAGACATAGATTCAAAAGTGGACAGAATATCAGGAGAGGGACTTCATTGAAGCCCAGAATAAGAACCCTAAACTAAGTACTGAATATTGGCTACAAAGATACATTTTCACCGACATTCATGAGATTTTATTTGGAGGGATCCATGAGGAGCTACACGAGTGGTTGGCTGGATTAGTTGATACATAGTTTGAGATCAGATCTAGACCTCCTGTGGCGTGGACATCGACGTTGATCCAGAGGGTTAAGAGAGTTGATAACGTTGTATCCAAAGCCATAGATTATTGGTTTGATAGTACCATTGGAGGGTATATCACCGAATTTTTTGTTGATAGAGTAGAATCATATATCCAAGTTGAGAGATACTTTTTCAAAGGACCCAAAGGGAAATTTTTGCATTTTCTGAAGTTAAGAATCAAGATTCTCTTGCATGAAAACCACATCTTGAAGATATAGTAGATTGGCTGGACCAGAAAAGGCTAATGTTCAAAAAATCAGACAACGACAATGACACAGAAGCTGGACATACGTGCAGTCAAAGGGTATTCAGAGGGGTTCACCTTGAGAACCTGTTTAAGAAAAACTACAGAGAAGAAGGTTTCTATAGTGGGGAAGAGGTAGATCTGACAGACAGAGAACATTCAGAACCCACTGGAACAGAAGAAGGGAAAGCTTAAGAACTTCACCAAAGCGAGCCAGAAACCTCAGGAATTGCACAAACTACTGAAGTAAGTAATAACGACCCCCCTGTTGTTTCTGAAACATTGAATCATCAGAATAGTCAGAATCACTAGAGTCCACAAAGTACCATTACAAGAAGTTCAATGTCTACTCAGAAAAGAAACCTAGGCATCTCCATGGAAAATGAGATGAGGCTCCCTATTTTTAGAGGAGATGGATTTGAAGATCCTGATCAACACTGGTTTCTATGCAAATTCATATGGAACATAAAAAACATTACCAACGAAGCTATTAAAAGAAACCAGTTTAGCACCACACTGAGGGATTACATGTTAAGATGGTACATGAATCTTTTCCAAGGACGTGCGCAACCTAAGCCACTAAATGAGATCAAGGACGTGATGGTTTCAGAATTTAAGAAACCTAAGTCGGAGTCACAATGTATCACATAACTGAAGGAGATCAAGCAAAAGGTTGTCGAACCTGTTTGGGAGTTTGATCAAAGATTCAAAACCTGAAATGGAAGATTGACTTTTAAGATCCCAGATGAACAAAACAAGGAATGGCTCATCGTTGATCTTATACTCCATATTAGAGTTCCCTTGATGCAATAGAATATTTCATCACGGGAAGAAGCTTTGGAGATCGCCATGAATCTTGAATCAACACCTATGGGAGAATCTAACTCAGGCATGAGCCAGATCTTGAGCCAGCTGACTAGTTTGTCTCTTCAAGTCGAGGATATGAAGAAGGACAAGGGAACGGGCAAGAGATAATATATATGGTGTGTAAGATGCAGATCTGAAGGTCATGATAAAGAACATTGTTGTAATGATCCCAAGCCATTATGCAAGGATCCTTGCATAATGTCTTGGGATCTTTACAATTGTCCCTTGTTTCATGAATATTTATCCTCAGGAGCACCGAGCCCCTTGAAGCAAGTTAACCTACCCTGGTACAAAGTATGTAGAAATCGACATCACCCTAGTGAGTGATACTATATGCAGAAGTATGTTCAAACACCCAAAAACTTGTATTGCACATTCTGTAAGTCCGTAGGGAATGATGACAGATATTGTAGGGCCTTTGACCTGATTCATGAAAGATCAAGAGACATATACAAGATCCAAGGTGAAGTGCACCAAGAAGGAAACATTGCACAGTACAATTCCCCAAGAAGAGGAACTTTCAATCCTCGCGGTGGATACAGAGGAGGAGTAGGAGGAGGTATGGGTCGATACTGAGGACAAATAATCTATTACAACTGCGTGTAGCCAGGACATCTAGCGAGGGACTCTCAGAACCCTTGCACCACCTGTAGTTATTGCAACTCCTTTGAGCATGTTATTGAATACTTACCTGTGTTTCTAGCCAAGCTTCAGGAAAGACGAGGACCCCAACATAACCCTCAAGTACAACTGATATATGCTAAGACTCAGGAAGCATACCCTAGAGTCATTGTTATTACTCGAGGAGACGCTGCTATAGGAGAGGATAGAATAATCCAAAGAAATATCGTAGAAGATTCAGGTATCAGGAAAGCTGCGGAGAAGACTCAGGATTTTGATGCAAAGAAATAAAGACAAATATTCGAGGAAGAGAGACATGATTTCAAGAGATACCAAGGTTCCTCATCAAAAACATGACCAAAAATAAAAGAGTATGGAATGCCTCAAGCATTTGACCAGTCGATTGCGCATAAGGAAGGAAAAGAGGTAAGTAAACTCATTGAATTTTTGTACACTTGTCTTAAGTTAATTCAGGATGGGAATGTTGTGCAAGAACTACAGAACTTAATCAGGCAGTATGAGCTAGGGAAGATAGACCCCTTACTGAATATGGTAGTACACCAAATTGGAAAGAAGAGAAGAACAAATAAAGAATTACACCTAAATGCTCAGATAGGAGAATATGATATAGACTATGTGGTCCTCGAATTAGGATCGGAGGTCAATGTCATGACGAAGAAAACTTGGGCATTGATGGGAAAACCCAAGCTAATCTATTCCCCTATCATACTTAGCATGGATATTTAGCAAGTTTTCAGCCCATTTGGACGATTGGAGCATGTCTCGGTGGACATCGACGGGGTTAGAACCTTTGCAGATTTTGAGGTAATTGAAATTGTTGATGATAGTTTCCCTTACCCTGCATTGCTTGGAATCGATTGGGCCTTCGACAACTCTACTGTTGTTGATTTGAAGAAAATACGTATGACCTTTGAAATATATGAACTTGGGGTCATTTCAACCTTAGATCTAGATGAGTTTCAGTGTTACACAGAGCCCATCAGAGAAGAGGACCATGCATATGAATTGGAAAACATCTACAAACTAACAGCTAGACAACAGGATTATATCAATCCCACAATCGATGGGAATCTAAGCTGGTGAAGTGACAACGCATGTTCATCAGACTCGAAAGAAGCACTAGAGAACTGGCAGAACCAGATGCTTGAAATCTCTACCAGAATATGTGCTAGATTAACCAGAGAAGTTCGTTGGATCAGCATAACAGTGAGTAAGTTACCCACATTTGATGGCCTGAACCCCCTAGAAACCTTCCTTTCAGATTTTGAAAAAAGTTTAATAACACAACAATGGTTGTTTGCAATGGATGAGTCCCTGAAAGCTACACTAGCAAGATGGTGGGGGCCGCACAAAAGAAACATCACAAACTGGACACAATGTCGAACCTTGATGACAACACGGTTTTCAACACAAGCAGTAAGCTGCGAAGTAAGGTATACTGGTCGAATCTGACCAAAGGACCATGCGCGAAGATATGAAGAGTCCTAGAGCGATATTCCTCAAGAAAAATGGTCGCACAGATTCATTAATACGCTAGATATGACCCCTATCAACTGGTACCTTCAAGTGGAACTACGCCTCATCACCATAGATTGGGAAGGTTTGATTCAAAAATTTTTTACCACCTTTTTATTTGAAAGTGAATATCCTTTGAAGGCCAAGCACTACAGATTGTGAGGCATAAGGTATTCGAAGAGGCATCTAGCCTCCCTATAAAACAAGAGGAGGATGAATGGACTGCGCCTCACCAGAAATTGCAGACTTGCTATAACATCAATGCCGATGACAACGATGACCCGAGGAAGGTCAACATAGCGGAGACAAAAGGCCAACAAGATGTAGAGGGAATAGGAGTTGAATTACCATTTATTGGACAACCAATCAATATCAGAAAGGTCAATATTGGAACAGAGGAGACACCAAAGCTTGCCAATGTTGGAGATTATTGGGATGTTGCTACCATTGACAAGATTACAAAATTATTGCATGAATATCAGGACTTGTTTCCAACCAAGTTCATTGATATGAAGGGAATCAAAGGACCTATGGGAGAGATGAGAATACCTTTGAAACCAGATGCAAATCCAGTCAAGCAAAGACACTACAGATTGAATCCAAAATACAAGGAAAAAATGAAGATTGAGCTCGACAAAATGTTGGAAGCAGGGATTATTGAACTTGTCGAAGAATCAAAATGGATCAGCCCTATGGTGGTACAAGACAAGAAGACAAGAGAAATAAGAATATGTGTGGACCTCAGGAAATTGAACGATGCATGTCTGCACGACCCTTTCCCTACACCATTCACTGATGAAGTATTAGACAACATGGGAGGCCAAGAGGTATATTCTTTTACAGATGGATTTTCAGGATACCATTAGATCCAGATTACCAAGGAGGATTTCCATAAGACCACATTTTCCACAGAATGGGGATCCTTTCAATACACAATAATGTTGTTTGGAATGAAGAATGCCCCAACCATCTTTTCTAGGGTGGTGGTCGAAGCGTTCAAAGAATTTTTGCATAAATTTTTAGAATCATATTTTGATGACTGGACTATATTTAGTTTGTTGAAAAACCATATTGAATGTCTAAGGCTAATTTTGGATAAATATAGGAAGTGTCAAATTGCTTTAAATTTGAAGAAGTGCTCTTCTTCTCACCATTTGGAGTATTATTAGGCCATATTGTATGCAAGTAGGGATTGATGGTTGATTCATCTAAAGTTGAAATTATAGTTGATTTACCACCTCCTACTTCAGTTAAACAACTACGCATTGTGCTAGGACACACTGGATATTATAAAAAAATCATTAAAGACTATGCCCAAATTATAGCACCAATGGAGAAGCTGTTGAAGAAGGACTGCCAATTTGGGTGGACAGATGAATGCCAGCAGATCTTCGACAGAATGAAACAGAACATGGTCACTGCGCCCATTATGGTTTTTCCATATTGGAGCAAGGAGTTTCATGTGCACTTCATGCATATTCTATTGCACTAAGAGAAGTACTGGCACAACCAGGACCAAGAGACATTGATCACCCGTTAGCCTTTGCTAGAAGGAAGCTATCCACAACATAAGTTAACTACACTGCCACAGAGAGAGAAGGATTGGCCATGGCATATTCACTACAAATATTCTGCCACTACTTATTGGGAGGACACTTTAAAATGTTCACAAATCACTCCGCGCTGAAATACCTAGTCAATAAACCATTGTTGGGGGGAGGATATGCAGATGGCTCCTGTTGTTTCAGGAATATGATTTTGAGATCATAGTTAAGCCAGGAAGAATGAATAAGGGCTCTTGCCACTTGTCAAGGTTGGAACATGGAGAAGAACCCACCAGTTTGGAGGATACACTACTAGATTCACAACTTCTCATCATTAGAAAGATTGATGACCACTTCGTAGACATCGTCTAGTTCCCGACGATAGGGATAACACCTAGTGAGTATACAATTACCCAGAAGAAACAACACAGGGTGCGCGTTGCAGACTTTTTACTGATAGTTGGTCAGCTATACAAGATGGGACTTGATGAGATACTAAGAAGATGTATTATCGAGGCATAGTGCCTACTGATCCTTGCAGAATCTCATGAAGGCTTCGCAAGAGGACATTATGCAGGGAAAGAAACTGCGTAGAAGGTCCTGCGAGCTAGCCTTTGGTGGCCTACCTTACATAGAGATTCTAAGGATTATGCTAGAGCTTGTGATATATGCCATAGAGTTGGAAAACCATCCCAAAGAGATGAAATTCCATTAGCACCGTAGATGACCCTACAAGCATTTGAAAAATGGGCCATTGACTTCGTGGGACTTATAAACCCACCAGGGAAGTGCATAGGAGCAAGGTACATCATTACTGTGACTGAATACTTAACCAGATGGGTCAAATAAAGATAACTCAAGGAATTTAGTGCAACTACAGCTGTGTAGGATGCATTGGCTTAGACCATACGAGATTGCATGTGTTACAGAAGGAGGAGTTGCACAACTGCAAACATTGAAGGGAGAATGGAAGGAAGGCTTGGTGAACGAGAGTCGGTTGAAGTTGTACTACAACAACTAGTTGACTCACAAATCTCAGTAAAAACAAAAGGAGAAGGGTATAGGTACCAATTATAGTTGAAACTGGGTACCAGACACATAAAAGACAATTTGCACAAGGGATGGGAAGCGACACAAAGCATAAAGCAAAGACTGCACTTCGCAGTACAAAGTCGAAGTAAAATAGAAAGATCATATTTGAAGTGCCTCGAGATTAGTCATAGGTGAGTGTTGGGGGTCTTTTGTCCCTTGGATATGGAAGCAAGAGAAGTTTGAGGAAGAAAAGGTCAAATTCCAACTGCACAGAAGACACAGTGACTATCACTGGGTCGAAGTAAGCAAAAGAGAAGAAAATCCAGAGCGAAGTACAGATAAGCTAGTTGTTAGATGAGGAGATCAAGGATGATAGATTATCAAGGGATATGAATCGAGGACAACTCAGAAAGTGGGGAAATCCACCATTACCACCACGCAGAAATAAAGGAGAGACAGTTTGGTGAAGCCCAGGAAAAGTGGGTCATGTTGACCTAGGGTTTTGGTAATTAGGGTTTTGACACCTAGGTTTTGACCTAAGTTTGTTGGTGAGGGACTATAATGTATAAATAGAGGTCGAGAGGACCTAGGTCGAGGGGTACTATTGTTGGGAATTGATATTGATTAGTGTGGGTTGAGAGATTATTGTACTGTGAGAGAGGAAGTGCTGAGAGAAAAAGCTTCCTGGTATTGTAAGATCTTCAACTGGGTGCGAGGATCAAATCCTGTAGCTGGGTGTGAAGGATGGTAGAGGAAGAGAGAAGAAGAGAGAAGATTTGTTGACTAAGAGCATAGATCAGAACTGTAGGCTTTATCTTAATATATTATAAGTGCATTTATATGGACGTATCCCTAGAGAGAGGGTGAACCACGTATACCTTGTGTTGTGTGCGTGAATTATGCTTTGATATCTATTGTTGTTATATGGTTAATTGCATTACCGTGCTAGATCAGATCTATAACTGTGCAGCATAGATCTAGCTTGATAAGTGTTGATTCATATGGAGTTGTTGTTGTACTTGATCCACTTGACATTCCTTTGGTTGTAGACATCTTTGTCCTGCAACGCTCTCATAGCTGCCTCGAGTGAGACTGCATCTGCTTCGCAGGTGTTACCGAAAGGGTCGGTAGCTAGGGCTTGTTGGTGCACTCTTGGAGTGAACCTTGGGTCTACCCCTGTGCCAATAGTCATTGTTGCCCATGTCTAGTCCTAGTACAATTTATTTTCATTGTTCCTTTTAAAATTCCTTCGACACACATGTTCCCGCATCTAGTACTGCAAGGACATGTAATAAGTACTAGTTGATATACATTGCACAATATTCATCAATTATTTCTTTTCTTTGTTTCTTTCTCTCATCTAAGTACTTATTTGCTCCATAAATTAAATATTGTTCGTATGTAATCATTATTTAAATACGAAATTCCCTCTAGCACCTTCTTATTTCCACCAAATGCATGGGCACCCTAATTGGCATGATGTTGGTTTTGTACAACATAGGGGATGAAAATAAAGAGCACAACCATGATGATGGGTATATTTTTGGGAGTTCCATGCACCGTGACATTAATCCAAGGAATTTCGAACAATACGAGGCTGAGATCGAATATAGAGTGGGTGTGTGAGTCATCTTTGAGTTTGGAATCCCTCCCATATCATCAATGCATGAATATTTAAATTACTCTGACACTACCATGACACCATAATGATATTTAAAATATTTGACACTACCATGACACCATAATGATTCCATCGACACATGCAATACTTAGCAACACTGATACAACACCATCTCGACATGCATATTTTTATGGTGTTGATTAAATAATCAACGAAAAGAGGGATTTTTCATCACAACTATGAAACACATACATTGTATATACAATGTAGAACCTAAAAGAAAAATGAAAAAGGTTTATGAAAACTCAAAACTTGTGTACTCAACCGATTTGTGTACTTTGAAAGAAAAATAAGGTCTTTGTGGTTTACATGATGAATTGATGATGGAAACAAGTGAGTGTGTGAGTCAAATTTGAGTCCATAAACCCTCCCATATCGTTAAGGCATGCAAATAGTATATCCATGTCAAATTTCAGTGCATAACGAAACAGTTTGAAAAAATTTGAACATTGGCCCCATTCACAGGTCACTGTTGCCGATGTCTAGTCCTAGTACAATGTCTTTTCATTGTTCCTTTTAAAATTAGTTCGACACACACGTTCCCGCATCTAGTACTGTAAGGAAATATTTTAATGGTGTTGATTAAATAATGAATGAAAAAAGAGGGATTTTTCATCACGATTATGACAAACACACATTGTATATACAATGTAGAACCTAAAAGAAAAATGAAGAAAGGCTAATGAAAACTTAAAACTTGTGTCAACCAATTTGTATACTTTGAAAGAAATATAGGGTTTATGGTTTACATGATGAATTGATGATGGAAACAAGTTGGTGTGTGAGCCAAATTTGAGTTCAAAATCTTTCCCATATCATTAATGCATGCAAATAGTCTATCCACATCAAATTTTAGTGCATACATAAAAAAAATTGAAAAAAATTCAATGTTGGCCCCGTTCACAGGTCATTGTTGCCCATGTCTAGTCCTAGTACAATGTCTTTTCGTTGTTCCTTTTAAAATTCGTTCGAAACAGACGTTCCCGCATCTAGTACTACAAGGGCATATTTGTATGGCGTTGATTAAACAATGAACGAAAAAAGAGGGATTTTTCATCACAACTATGACACACATACATTGTATATACAATATAGAACTTGAAAGAAAAATGAAGAAAGGTTGATGCAAACTTAAAACTTGTGTCAACCAATTGTGTACTTTGAAATAAATATAGGTTTTATGGTTTACATGATGAATTGATGATGGAAACAAGTGGGTGTGTGAGTAACATTTGAGTTCATAAAGTCTCCCATATCATTAAGGAATGTGAATGGTTTATCCATGTCAAATTTCTATGCATACAAAAACAGTTTGAAAAAGTTTCAACATTGGCCCCATTCACAAGTCACTGTTTCCCATGTCTAGTCATAGTACAATGTATTTTCATTGTTCCTTTTAAAATTCGTTCAACTATACACACGTTCTCGCATCTAGTACTGCAAGGACATATTTTTATGGTGTTGATTAAACAATGAACGAAAAAAGATGGATTTTTCATCACAACTATGACACACATACATTCTTCATAACTCATGAGCCAAAGTCCCATGTTTTCAAACAATTTCAACGAAGATTATATATAAATAACAAACACGTTCATTGAAACTTCATTGTTGCAATACTATGACAACAATGATGGCACCTACGCTCATGATGGTATAAAAATGAATGAGCTTGTATTGGTTTCAAGAATAATTTATCCTCTATTGAACAAGGCCAACCATGTGAAGGTGGAAGCTCATATGGCCCCTCCCCTTTCCCTCACATCACTCTCAATTCCCAAATACCCAATCTATAAAATAGAAAATAATCGAAAGCAACCTACTAAGATTCATGCAATATAGAAAATACAAAAGCAAAAATTAATGAAGGTAAATGAAATTATGTGTTTGTAAATTATATTTTTAGTCTACCACGTACTCTAGTATATTGGCTATTATTTTCAGGTTTCACATAATAATTAAACAACATGTAACATAGGATATAAAAACGTTGCATAAAACTTAAAAACATGTAATTAACCCATGACATAAGTAAATTATTTTAAGAGAATAATTCATACAAATTAAAATATATAGTCACATACTTGATCCAACTCACCATCTGTATCATCCTTATTCTGTATATTATTCTTCATCGAACTCAACATATGTATCATCATCCAGTTGAGAAATGGTGTTGAAATGATTTTCGATATCATCATCATCATTAATGTCATCTCCGAGCATATTTTCATCAACATCATCATCAAGAACTACATTGTCTCCTACGCCTGGATCATGATCTTCTTCATCTTCTTTGTCCGTCGACCTTGCATGATCTTCTGACTCTGTCTGATCTAGCGAATCATCTTCTTCTTCAATATCATCTTCTTCCTTCACATGAGTAGTCTTAACTGGCCTTCCTCTTGGATCATATCTAACAACAAATGACCAATCCCTCTCACCTGGAACACTTGAGTGAAAGACCTGTTCACATTGGCTTGGAAAAACATATCCATCTTGTCCTCTTTCAAACACCATTGTTTTAATCATCGAAAATCCATTGGCATGTTGAATAACAGTTCTTTCCTCATCACATTCATGCATTCGTAACCTATACCATTTGATGTCGAACATAACTAATTTGAAGGAATTAAAGTCACACTCAAGTATATCATTCAAATACCCATAGTATCTATTTTCAGATTCTTGAGGATGCATGTCACTCCTAGAGGAAACATTAGTGACCTAGAATACTGCAGTTATTCCACTATCATAAGTTTTATTGGTTTCATCTAACTGTTTGATACAAACTTTATGACCATTACACCACATAGCCTTGTGGTGTTTCAACTGCAATATGCCAGATATGTAAAAGATGCATTGTCAATTATTAAATTAAAATATAATTTATATAACTTGGAAAGTATCTGAAAAATTTAGTACACATGTAGTCACATTAATATAATATAAAATAACTGAATAAAATGGGTGAATTTTCTTTCCTGTCCATCTTTCAAACCATATGCTAAATCAATTTCCCTTTGTGCAACATTGACATCTTTGTTACAACGAGATTCTGTAACCAATTCAAACAGTCGTTGCCATGATAACCTACCGCCATGATGTTTTTTACATCTTTCAATCCATATATTCATCGAGTCAAGATTGTTTGCAATGTATAAATGCAGTGCATCCCAATCTTGAGCAATTGAATCAAAAAATCATAATCCACCAATATTAAATATTAGTTATAATTTCCATGGTAAATATTAATAATTTATGAAATAATAGATATTAATATATTAATGAGTATGATCAAATACCTAAAAATAAAAAATAAAAAAATTATATGTATTAATTATATAAATCTCCACAATTATTAATATATTACCTCTCATTTTTTTCATTCTACCTTTCCCCAAAAAGTGTTCTTGATCTTCAAATGTTTTGATGGAGTTCCCATCCCAAATGCGATCCACTGCATGCATAGTTGGCGCTGCTAATTTAGGAATATACTGACTAATATACACCATGGATTGATATACCATATATCCCTCCACCATAGAACCCTCAGGGCGTGCTCTTTGTCTAACCAAAGCCTTCAATTATTTCAAGTGTCTCTCCACCATCCACATTGACCTTGTGTTTACAGGTCCACAAATTTCGATCTCCTCAACTTGGTGTATGAGGTAGTGTTCTTGTGCATTGAAGACTGTTGGAAGTATATACTTTTTCATTTCACACATTAGCCGAGGAATTTCTCTCTTCCAATACTTTATATCATCTTCATGGATTTCTTTCAATGACAACCATCTACATGAGATCATGACACAAGAAAATAACATGTTTCAACATAACATAATATATATTACATTACAAGTAAAACAAATGTCATTAAGTACGACAACAAATTGAAAGAACAACTTTCATATAAATCTCGACTACTTACCTCATGTATTTTCCAAGATCATATATAACTTGTTTGACGTTTTTGTCAAAGTCGTTTGGGAGAGATAGCAATAGAACAGACTGTAACAAAAAAATGAATCGTTATTTGTTTCAACCAAAGTAGACAAAAAAACAAAAAAGATGTATAAGACCAATATATAAATATGTGTACCAAAATTATTACCTTAATTAAGGCATGTCAATCATGTGTTTTTACTCCACCAAATTCACCTTTCTTCGTTAAGATCTTATTTAAGTTTGAAGCAAAACTTGTGGGAAATTTAATTCATTGAATGAGCTCTTTTACATCATTGCTTTGTTGCTATGTTAATAACCATGAAAAGTTATTTCGGCCTACATCTCTATTTTATCGAATCACACTTCACATTGCATTATTTGTTGATTAATTGGGTTGGTTGTCATTGATGTCATCCCTTGAAGAAAGTTTGGTAGTGAATTTCGGTAGCTCAATGGTTTGGATAATGGACTCAAGTTTGTTTGATGGATAATGATATGAGTTTTGATATATTTGCAAGTAAGACTATTCTAGATGGATAATACATGTCATGCCCTTTCCGGTGGTATGTGGAACGTCACATAACTCCTCACAGTTTGAGAGTTATGTCCATGTGAAGTTGGAGAACCCTCATGAGTCATCTAGAAGCCCCAAAAAGTCATAGTCAAAGTGTTTGCAAAGAAGAAATTATTTAAATAATAAAGTGAAGTGATGAGTGTACTATAATTAAAAAAGGATGCAAAAGAAATGATTTAAATAATAAAGTTAATGGAGAAATTACTATGTGGACAAGTGGTTAGAAGTGGGTTATCCTTAAAATAAGGAAAGTGGATTAAGATGGTTAGAAGGTAATTTAAATAATAAAGTGAAATGATGAGTGTACTATAAGTCAAAGTGGATACAAAATAAATTATTTAAATAATAAATTTAATGGAGGAATTACTAAGTGGACAAGTGGTTAGAAGAGGGTTAGCCCTAAAATAAGAAAAGTGGGTTAAGATGGTTAGAAGGTAACCTCTTGAGGAAGCTACATGAAAGTATAAATAAGAGGCAAGGCTCTCTCATTTTAATCACACTTGAGCATATTGAATATATACAAGTGACTAAGGTAACCAAAGGATATCTAATCTTAAATTCAGAGGGAAGGTGAAGTAAAGAAGGTCGAAATTCAAGAGAGGATAAATTCTTTTGATGATGATTTCTAAGGTATGCTATTTACAGGTCATCTCACCATTTTCACAATAATTTTTTTTCTAGAATGATTCAAATCGTGAAATTGGGAGGAAATTAATGAAACATATCCAAGTAGCTGTGATAAAATTTCATCTTGTGGGTTGTTGTATTTTTGGAGTTACATGTCGTGGAAAATAGGGTTTGTGGCTAGTCCTAAAACTAGTCTAAAACATGTGTTTCGGGTAAAAACTTCATAACATGTTCATAAGAGATCCAAAATTAGTAAAACAAAATGTATTGGATAGAGTACAATATGTAGTATTTTGTGTACAATTTTCAAATCAATACAACAAATATTATGTGAGGGGAACACTCTACAATTTCACTCTCTAGAATAAGCCAAAATTCAACAAGGTATGCCATTTTTTCTATAACTCATTTTCTGAGAGGTTCCAAATAGTGAAACCTGGAGGAATTGCATAAAAGACACTAAAGAACATTGTGTACTATTTTCAGATATTTATTCATTACATGTACATAATTATGATTATTTCAATTTAGGGTTGTTGACTAATCCAAAATTAGTCATGTGAGACTAAAGTAAAGTTTGATGAAAATGCTAGTCTCTTGTTGTTAACGTTAAGGAGGGTTTGCAGGTACGTGATCATATACACTAGGTCTATTATAGAGTTACAAATCAGATTTGTATGATGAAATTGATGAGGGATTTTGGTTGAGGTACATGTTGGGTACATGGTTGAGACAAGTAGTTGATGAGTTGGCACATACATGAGGTGTATAATTGATGATGTCGGTACATCTTGATGATTCATAGTTTATGTGTATTTGATGCATGATAGATACATATTTGGTGCATGGTTGATGCACTCGTTGATGGTACAGGTTGTGGTACAGGTTGGTGCATGGTTGATGCACTTGTTTATGGTACATGTTGATTACATGTTGTTTGGACATGTTATTTGTACAAGTTTGGTGCATGGTTGATGGATTTGTTTATGGTACAGGTTGAGGTACATGTTGGCACAAATTATTGGTATAGGTTGATACAGGTTTATTAGAGGTTGATTAGAGGTTGATTGGTACAGGTTTACAATAGTATATCTCACAATGATAGTGTGACAATGGTTCCATCATTCTACTTCTACGTCAGGGATGTTGGATGTGGCAAGGAAAGGTCGTTGTAGCCACCTTTCGGTTGTAGATGGAGAACATAGGGGGTTGTATCATGAGAAACTAGGGGGTTGGAGCCTCCTTCCAGTTGCAACTGGAAAACAAAGGAAGTTGATGCTTCCAATGAATGTAATTCTTAAAGACATATAAGAATAAACATTTTGTGGTTTTCTCCCTCTTTGGGTTTCCACGTAAAACATTGGTGTACTGTGTGTGTGTATGATTGATCATTTTTTCATTGTTTATTTACTCTGCAACTATTGGATGATAATGCTACATTGATATAACACTTGCATTTTGTGGTTAAAAAGGATTGAATTTCTCTATTACTGATTCACCCCCTCTCTCAGTAATCCGACAATTGGTATTAGAGATGGTTCCTTTAAGAAATAGTTTAACCATTAGAAGGAGATCATGGATTATTTTGAGAATGGAGTACCAATGTTTAATGGTCAGAATGGTTTAAAGTATGATATGTGGAGAAGAAGGATGGAAGTATTTTTATAGGCAAAGGGAAATTATATTTGGCTATCAGTTGTTACAAGATATGCTAGTTCAAAAAGGGAAAGGACTACAGCTAAGAAGGAATTGACGAAGAATAACAAAATAGCAATGGATTTCATATGGGAAGGATTACCTAATCAAGTTAGAGAAAATGTTGGTAAATGTTCATCAACCAAAGAACTGTGGGATAAGTTACATGACATATATTCTTCACCCATCATAGATTCAGAAAATAGCAAAGAAGATGAAGATACAGATCAAGAAGAATTATGTTCACCATGTCAAACAGATTTAGAAGATGAAGAGTACATAATCACCATAGGTATGTTTCTTTGATTTAATTGTGAAAAACGTGGACATCTTGAAATAGAATGCCATGAAGGAAATGAGACAGAAAAACTAATTTAAAAGGAATACAATTATGAAGCAGAATTGATTAGTGCTTTAGATGAACCAAGAGAATAAAATAAGTCGCTCAAGAAAGAATTGATGAAACAAACGGAAAGTGTTCACATTTTTTAATAAGCCCAATAGGTCATCAAGAAATTAAGAACTCAACTAGAAGAAGCCAGAAAGATCGAAGAAAATCTTGAATATCAAAATCAATATTTGGAAGAAAACATAATAGCACAGAAAGAAGAAGCATAAATGAGAGAGAAGATATTGATAGATCATCTTAAGGAAAGAAGTAACGATCTAAACTAGATTGAGGCAGATTTTGCTCAAGAAGAGAAATGTCTTGAAGAAGAAATAATCACATTAAAAATTTATCTTGAAGAAGCGAAAAGAACAGAAGAAGTCACGACGTCTGAGATAATGAAGAAATAAGAAGAGGTTGAGAAGCTTGAATAAGAAGTTGTCACATTGAGAATTAAAATCGTCAAGCTCAACAAGAACGTTGAAGAGACAAAAACAACCACATCAGTTATAAAGAATGAAGAGAAACACTCTAGGTTGCTAGAAAAGAAGAATGAAGAATATAGAAAGAGTTATGCAGAAGTACTCAATGGAGGGAATCATGGTCAACCAGAATCTAAGAAAACTATTGAAGATACATATTCAAGAAGACCATCCATGTTCAAGCCACAAAGAAGCTTAAATCATGATCATGATCAATCAAGGTAGAAATTCAGAAGGACTACACCACAAAGAATATCATTCACTCCCAGGTATGCAAATTTTTTTATGGTCATTGTTTTTATTGTACTAATTTTGGACATAAGGTTGCAGATTGGAGGGATTATAAAATAAATGTTCAAGCAAAAAATGTCTATGTGGCCCCACATAACATTGAATGTTACAAATGTCATAACTATGGACACATAGCTAGTTATTGTAGAAGCATGATAGATACTTCCATGAAAGAGAAAACCAATATCAAATATAAGAAAGTGTGGATAAGAAAACACAAAGAACAAGTGAACAAATAATAGGTCCCAGAGATCGCAAGATTGACAATAAAATGAGATGAAGAAAATTCTACAGAGAAAAAGAAATATATCAGATACAGAAAGGTTTGGAAAATAAATGAAAGAAAAGAAGGACATGTAAATAAGGAACGGGTTCAAGAGATTGTACTTTCAGGCATTGTAGTGAAAGATGAATCCACGGACAGGAAAAAAAAAATTCAAAGCTCAGAGAGATGATGAATCTACCAATGAAGAAGACGATGAATACACATCAGAGAAAGAATTATTCTGAGCCATCCGACTTAGAGACTCCCGGGTAATATGAATATTAGACTGGGGGAGTCTATGCGATAGATGTGACAAACAAAAGAACCATCCTTCCAACAACTTTCAAAGTTTGAGTAGATAGATCCAGAGAAGTTAGTTAGCAAAAGTATAGTTTGATAAATTAATCAGTTGTAGTAGTGAACATTGCATGATAGTATAATGATAAATGGGTCAACATTATGGACAGTTGTGTTGTAGAGTCTTGGACAATATGGACAAATATTGATTTGTAGGAACACTTAGTAGGTTTGGACATATATATGATAGTGGATGAAATCATGGATTCATAGATTGGTTCGAAGAGTGGTTCAAAGACAAAGGAACATTATGGATTTTAATTCCACAAGAAATGGCTCATACAATGTTAATGGATTCCAAATTGACAGATATTTTTTGGACACATGCAATGCATATATTAGTTCACATTCAAAATAGATTAATGCTCAGAAAAAACAATGAAAAAACTCCCTAAGAGCTATGGAAAGGAAGACCAACAAATGTGAAACACTTCAGAGTATTTGGAAGCAAATGCTACATCAAAAGAAAAGATGGAGGAATGGGAAATTTTGACTCTTGTGTGGACAAATGAGTACTTGTTGGTTAATCAAGTACAAGGAAAGCATACAATTGTTACAATATGAGGTTGAAAATTTTATGGAAAGCATCAATGTAACAATTGATGAAACAGATGAACGCGAATTAAAGGAAGAAGAAAATGAATCAATGGAACAACTTTATGAAGAAGGAGAAGATGAAGAAGAAGTAGAAGGGGAAGATGAAGAAGATAAGATAGAAGTAGAAGATAAATTTCAGTAAGTGCCTCCAAAGACACCTAGAAAACGAGTACAAAAGAATCATCCTTCAGATCAGATTATTGGAAACAAAGATGCAGGAGTTGAGACTATAAGAAGAATCCATTCTCCAGAAGAAGTTCACCTAGAACTCTCATCTACGATTGAACCAAATAGTTTTGAAGAGGCCAACAAGGATGAATTTTGGAATAAGGCCATGGATGAAGAATTGGATCAAATAGAGAAGAATGACACTTGGGAATTGGTTCCAAGACCAAAGAAGAAGAATGTGATTGGCACAAAGTGGGTTTTCAGAAATAAATTGAATGAAGATGGACATGTTACAAGGTAACTCAAGATGATATTTTATTAATTGAAGTTTATGTTGATGATATTATTTTTGGAAGTATTGATGACAGGTTAAGCCAAAAATTTGCAAAGGATATGTAGAATCAATTTGAAATGGCATTACTCGGAGAACTATCCTTCTTTATGGGTCTTAAGATATGTCAAAGAAGCCAAGGAATTTTTATTTCTCAAACTAAGTATATCATAAAAATGCTAAAGAGATTCGGAATGGAAGATTCCAAACCAGTTACCACTCCTATGCAAACCAGTTGCAAGTTGAGAAAAGACGATGATTCAAAGTCTGCAGACCATAGGAAATGCATGTCAATTATTGGGAGCTTACTATATGTGACAACATCTAGACCAGATGTAATGTAGGAGGTTGGACAAGTGGCATGATTTCAAGTAGAACCAAAGGAATCACATGTCTTAGCAGTGAAAAGGATTTTCAGATATCTCAAAGGAACATAAGAGTTTGGATTATGGTATCCAAAATGAAAGGATATATCACTTATTTCCTAAACAGATGTAGATTGGGAAGGTTTCATTGATGACCAATGAAACACCAGTGGAGAATCGTTCTACTTGGGTGAGTGTTCAGTATCTTGTCTAAGAAAGAAAAAATCATGAGTATATTTATCTACAGCCGAAGCATAGTTTATTGCAACAGTATGATGTTGTACTTAGGTTATATGGATGAGACAAACTTTGATAGATATACATGTTGAGTATGATGATCCCATTCCAATATATTGTGATAATACAAGCACCATCATTATCTCAAAGAACTCGATGATGCACTCCAAGACGAAACACATTCCAATAAAGTATCACTTTCTACGGGAACAGGTTACAAAGAATAACATCTGAGTTGAATATGTGAGCACAAAATAACAAGTGGGAGACATATTTACAAAACCACTTCCAAGGGAGATATTTATAAGATGCAAAGGTAAATGCTTAGAGAAAGAGCACAGAGGCATGGTTCTAGGGGGAGCGATGGTCACAGGGGGAGAATGAGTGATATGACTTCAGTATTGCATCAAAGTGTTTCCATCAATGCCAAAGGGGGAATTTTTTTATTAATTGGCTTGGTTGTCATTGATGTCAACCCTTGAAGAAAGTCTGGTAGCGAATTCCGGTAGCACAATGGTTTGGGTAATGGACCCAAGTTTGTTTGATGGATAATGGTATTGGTTTTGATATATTTGAAGGTAAGACTATTCTATATGGATAGTACATGTCATTCCATTTCCGACGGTATGTGAAACGTCACATAAATCCTCACGGTTAGAGAGTTATGGCCATGTGAAGTTGGATAACCCTCATGAGTCATCTAGAAGGCCCAAAAGGTCAAAGTAGTCCAAAGTGTTTGCAAAGAAGAAATTATTTAGATAATAAAGTGAAGTGATGAGTGTACTATAAGTCAAAGAGGATGCAAAAGAAATTATTTAAGTAATAAAGTTAATGGAGAAATTTCTAAGTGGACAAGTGGTTAGAAGTGGGTTATCCCTAAAATAAGGAAAGTGGGTTAAGATGGTTAGAAGGTAATTTAAATAATAAAGTGAAGTGTTGAGTGTACTATAAGTCAAAGTGGATAAAATTTTTTTTATTTAAATAATAAATTTAATTGAGAAATTACTAAGTGGACAAGTGGTTAGAAGTGGGTTAGCTCTAAAATAAGGAAAGTGGGTTAAGATGGTTAGAAGGTAAACCCTTGAGGAAGCTACATGAAAGTATAAATAAGCGGCAAGGCTCTCTCATTTTAATCAAACTTGAGCATATTGAATATCTACAAGTGAATGAGGTAAGTAAAGGATATCTAAGACAAATTTCAGAGGGAAGGTGAAGTAAAGAAGGTCAAAATTCAAGGGAGGATAAATTCATTAATGGTATAGGTTGAGGTACAGGTTGGTGCATGGTTGATGCACTTGTTTATGGTACATGTTGATTACAGGTTGTTTTGACAGGTTATTGTGACATGTTATTTGTATAGGTTTGGTGCATGGTTGTTGCATTTGTTTATGGTACAGGTTGATGTATGGTACATGTTGGCACAGGTTATTGGTACAGGTTGTTATAGGTTGATTACCGGTTTATTACAAGTTTATTGGTACAGGTTTACAAAAATATATCTCAGTGATAGTGTGTCAACGGTTCCATCATTCACTTCTACGTCAGGGAGGTTGGACGGGGTAAGGACAGGTTGTAGCCACCTTTCGGTTGTAGTTGGAGAGCATAGGGGGTTGTAACCTCCTTCTGGTTGAAGCTAGAGAATTGGGGAGTTGGAGCTTCCTTTAGGTTGTAGCCTGAGAAACTAGGGGGTTGGAGCCTCCTTCTAGTTGCAACTGGAAGACAAAGGAAATTGGTGCTTCCAATGAATGTAATTCTTAAATACATATAAAAAAAAAACATTTTTGTGGTTTTCTCCCACTTTGGGTTTCCATGTAAAACAATGGTGTATTGTGTATTTGTATGATTGTTCATTTGTTCATTGTTTATTTACTCTGCAATTATTGGATGATAATTATACATTGATATAACACTTGCATTTTGTGGTTAAAAAGGATTGAATTTCTCTATTACTGATTCACCCCCCCTCTCAGTAATCCAACATGATTGGCTTCCTGAATGTCAGTACAAATTTTGACAATTTTTTCTTTATCCCTCCTACCATCTATGATTTTCCATAATGTTTCTGTCATACTCTTCCCAATATGCATTGTATCAAACAAATGAGCTATTTTTAGCTCCTCATAGTAGGGAAACCTCATGAATTGAGTGGGATAAAATTTCATTCCTTGTGGAAGCCCATTATTAATACCTTCATGATAGCGGCCTTCATGAATCATAAAATAAATCACAACAATAATTATCAAATACGGTAAAATAAATTCAATGATTAAAATAAAAATTCAAAACATTACATATTATACGATACATAAAGAAATTGCATACCAGCTTGACGATTTCTATTATATTCCAACCTCCATAGGTGAGGTGTCATTCTTCATGGTTTTAAACCAATCTCTTCTTTCCCATTGAAAATATGTTTTTCAGTAGTACAATACCTATGGTTCTTAGGGAGAAGGTTCCTATACTCCTCAAACACAACCTTTCCTAAACTTTTTGAATGAAGATACTTCATCTTAAGACCACAAACTAAACATGAAAATTTACCCTTTGTTTGAAGACCTAAAATAGATGGATTAATGTCAATTATATGATGCGATTATTTAAAAATTGAACATGCAGCATTATATATTTAAAAATTTATATAGTATTAAAGATAAATATAAGAATGCTACATACCACAAAAATGTGTTAGCCCTGGGGCATCATGAGTTGTCCATAAAAGTATTCCACAAAATTTAAATTTCTTCTCCCCGATTGGCTTACATATGTCATACATAGTGATTCCATCCCATAACTTTAGCAGCTCATCAATAAGAGGCTCGATATAAACATTCATATCTTTAACTTGGTACTTACCTAATTGTCTGAAATTACACATAATTACTATAACCATGATATGTATATATAAGTAAATAAATAAACAAAATATATTATGCAAAAAAAATAAATGAAAATGAAAATGTTACATTGATCTAGGTGGATATTGGTGGCCACCTACCTTTTCCAACTCACTCAAAATAGTTATCTCGCAATTTTGCCAATTTACTATTTTTACCGCTATTTCTCTTCTAGGGCCATTTTGAGGGCCTAAATGAAGGTTTTTCAGGATCAAGTTTCTCAATGATAGTCAAAGGCTCTAATTGATCCCCCAAATGAATCTCATCGCTGATACCTTTCCAACGGGCTATCACGTGCCTACAACAGAGATCATATGCAAAAGTTCTGACCCCGGGAAGTTGATGTACTAACTTACCCAAACGGGGCCCACATGACTTTTAGCACTTCATCTCCTAGGGTTAGATTTTTGGATGTCTAGGGTTTTTGAAATTCTTGTTTATTGTAAAAAGGCCTTCAGAGCCTCATTGTAATCATCTTCTTGCGAATGAGCGCAGCCGTCACATCTCTTCACAGAGATAAGCCGCCACCATTTGAGCAAGCTTGTTTTCCACTGCATTTTACAATTTCAGCTTATTTCCTTATTGAATAGAAAACAAGTTTTATTGTATCTTTGTTACTTTGTGTTAAGAATATTTTAATAATTTGTATTCATTTTGTTCTGATCATAAAATTTGGATCAGTGGTATCAGAGTAGTCTTCTCCTTGTCGTCTTAATGCATGTCCCCAACGAGGTCAGGGTACAAAGAATTGGGTCTTGAGCTTGTTTCTCTTGAGCAAAAAATATCTCACATGCCCAAGAGACCTCTTATGGCAGGAGAAAATAAATATGATGGGACATGAGTTCATTTCAAAAAAAATCTTGAGGAATCCCTCACACAACAGAGGAATGATATGATGGATAGTTTCATGCAAATTCTTCAGTGGCTACCAACAGGCGATGCATCTTCCTCGAGCGGAGGTGCCTCCCCCTTCAAGGTACAAATTAACTTCGATGTTCCTATATTTGAAGGTCAGATAGACACAGATACTTTATACAAGTGGTTGAATCTACTAGAAGGGTATTTTTTTGTCCATAACTTTTCGAATAGAGAAAAGATTACTTTTTCACTCCTCAAAGTTGTTCCCCATGTCAAAGATTGGTGGGAATATTTCTGTGAGAAAAAGGAAACATAGGAACCCTCATTATTTACAGTCACAACCACCTAGGAATCCTTCAAGGATGTTATTAAGGAAAAACACTACCCTATCGGAAGTTATGACGACTTGTATACCAAATGGACCATAGTGTGGCAAGAAAGATACCAAGCAGTGCTAGAGTTCACAAATATCTTGCATAACTTGTGCACCAAGATGGGTATCAAAGATTCAAAGTGACATATTTTGCTCAAGTATCGTGGTGCTCTATATAGATACATCCATACCAAAATGAAATTCCTAGATATCTCATCATTGGGCATGACCTATTGATATGCTGTATAAATTGAGCAGAAGCTCAAACAAAAGACTCGGAAATTTGGGCCTGGGAACCCCTCACAGGAAAATCCAGGAAGGGGCAGGTCCAACCCACAAAAAAAAGGATAGATAAAATATGCACAGTATCAGGACGACCAGTCTAATCCATAATCAAATAAGGACACCAAAAAGACAAAGAAAGATACTAGGAAGTGGTGCAACTTCCATAAGAACCCTTGGAATAACACTACTAACTGTCGCTCAAAGAAGTCGTTGGTGGCCGAAGTGAAATCCTCTGAATCAGATGTAGGTTCTAACTCTGATTCAGATCCATAAAGGGGAATATGGATCATTGACATGGAACCCAGTGCCACCATTACTACCACCAAGCTCCATCCTAGTGAACCAGATGAGCCAGAATAAGGCGAGCTCCTCTTCCATTCACAGATGTGGGTAAAATGAACCTCGCTGCACTTCATCATTGATAGCAGTAGACAAAAGAACATCATCTTAGAAGAGGTCATCAATCAGCTGGCCTTGCCGACAATACTGCACCCACAACTCTACACCATTAGATTGCTCCACCAAGGAAGCGATCTCCACGTCATCCAACAGTGTCGACTAGTGTATGACATCAAGCCCTTCAAAGACGAGGTATTGTGTGATGTTTCACGTCTCAAATTTTGTAATGATATTTTGGGCCAGCATTATTTATGGAAACGTCATGATGTATATTAGTCTATGCCTCGTAGTGTTATTATTACTTTGAACAAGAAATTGTACAGGATACCCGAGGCAATCCCTGCTAGTGTTATTTCCTTGGTCTCTACCAAGCAATGCAGGAAGGTCATCTCTTAGACTTGGAAATTCGTCTTCTTCGTGATTCACTCTGAGAGTGAGCAAAATATTGTAGCCACATCCAGGGCCTCCGTGGTCAATCTCTCCACACAAAAAAAGAAAGTGGATAAGGTCGTGGAAGAATAATCGAATATATTCTCCTCTCCTACCAGGGTACCTCTGCACTGCTAGCTCAAGCATCCCATCAATCTGATCCCAGGCACATCGCTACCCAATGGGACATTCTACCGTCTCTCTCTGTTATAAAATGAGGAGATCAAGAGGTAGATCCAAGAACTTCTCCACAAGGGGAACATACATCCCAACTCATCACCTTGTGGGAGCCCAATCGTGATAGTGTAGAAGAAATATGGGACCTAGCAACTTTGCATTGATTACCGAGCCCTGAATAAAATCACAGTCCAAAATAGGTACCTAATTCCTTGAATCAACGACCTCCTTTATCATCTCATGAGGGCCAAATACTTCAGTAAGATTGATCTGAAGTCTGGCTACCACTAGGTCCCAATAGAACAGACAGATGTATGGAAGACTGACTTCAATTCAAAAGAAGGTCTTTATGAATGGTTGGTCATGCCCTTTGGTTTGACAAATGCTCCAACAAATTTTATGAGGATGATAGAAGATATCCTACAACATTTCACCAAAAAAATTGTAGTGGTGTATCTGGATGACATCCTCATCTACAACAACACTTGGGAAGAACACTTGCAACATATTCAACAAGTTTTGCACACCCTGCGACAACACAAACTATATGAAAACTTGGAAAAATGATCCTTCAGCATGGATAGGGTACATTACTTAGGCTACATCATTGATCGGTATAGTGTGCATGTGGATCCAACCAAGATCCATGTCATTCATGACTAGCCAGCCCCAACCACACTCACTAAACTTTCAATTTTCATGGGCCTCGCCAATTTCTATCGTAGGTTCGTGTTGGGATTCTCTCATATCGGGCCCTCAACCAAGTAACCAGGGGTGGAGGTAAGGAAACAATTGTGTGGGGCCTGTCCCAACAACAAGACTTAGATGAATTGAATAAGCATATGTGCTCAGCTTCAATTCTTTCATTACCGGACCTGGAACATCCTTTTGAGATCTAGACAGGTGCTTAAGACTATGTTGTGGGGGTTGTTCTCACTCAAAACAACCACCCAGTGGCATATCATAGTGAGTCACTATCGGATATTATTCGTAAGTACCCTACTTACGACAAAGAAATGTACTCCATTTTGCAAGCCTACCGCTAGTGGATACATTACATTCTTGGGAAGGAGACAATCATCCACACTGATCAAAATCCACTACAATTCATGTTGACCCAAGGAAAATTGCAAAATGATCGCCATCAGAAGTGGTCCACATACTTACAACAGTTCCACCTCAACATCAAGTATAAAACAAGAAGTACCAACCAAGTTGTTCATTGCCTCAACCAACCTCCAGTCGTGACACTCACCATGGTGCTAGACGCTTGCAGCCACAAGACCTCTGGATGGCCCCACGTCTACGAGACATACCCTGAATTCTCCACCACCTACCAAATGTTGGGTGCCAACTCAATGGTCACTAATTTCCATCTTCAAGATGGGTTGTTGTGTCATCTGGTCCATCTCTGTGTTCCATCAAGTGAGCACATGAAGTTGATTTCGAAATCTCACTACATTCATGTGGTATGACACTTTGGCGTCGAAAATACAGTGTCAGTGCTGCAAAAACATTTCTACTGAACAAAAATTTGACAAGATGTCGATAAGTATATCAGGTCCCGCACCACCTGTGTTATTTCCAAACCAACCACTAAGAAACAGGTTATGTACACCCCTCTTCCTACTCCTGATAGGCCATGGGAATCCATCTCAATGGACTACATGTTGGGCCTCCCATCCACCAAGAGGGGGAATGACTATTTTTTTTGTGGTTGTTGATCTCTTTTCCAAGATGGCAATTCTAGTCGCCTGCAAGAAGAACATCACAACAGAAGCCACTGTCAAGATCTTATTTGAATGAGTCTGGGTACATTTTGGGATCCCACAAACCATTATCTTAGACCATGATATTCGGTTCCTCAACACATTTTGGTCGAGCCTTTGGTCACTGTTGGATACCAAGATCACCAAATCCACTGCCTTCCACCCCCAAACAGATGGAAAAACTGAGGTCATCAATCAGATGATTCCACATATCCTACACATGTACAATTCAAAACACCCTTGTATATGGGAGGAGAGTCTCCCCTATGTCCAACATAGCTACAACCGAGCCCTGTATAGCTCAATTGGCCAAAACCCCTTTCATGTGGGGTTGGGATTCCAACAATTGGGCCCCATGGATGTTGCATTACCCCTGGTGACCAACTTGGCCGAATCATCCCTTGCTCCACCAGAAGTTGACAAAGACACCTAGTTCATTGAGAATATCCAACACATCCACCAATAGGTTCAGGATATTCTATAGAAGTCTAATTCCAAGTACAAACAACGCCATGATCAACATCAGGTGCCACATAAGTTTAAGGTGGGAGACAAAGTTTGGTTGCACTTGCAGTTTGAACTCCTTACAGGTCCCCATCAGAAGCTTCGCCCACTATGTTATGGGTCATACACCATCACCAAGGCTATGGGTGACAATGATTTTGATTTCAACATTCCCCCTTTCCTTGGCCTACACCCAGTCTTCAATGTGGCTCTCCTTCAGCCATATTTCCCACCATTATTGGACAACTCAGAGATAGTAGAGAAGATGAAACCAACAGAGATCAAACTCAATTACATGCAACCAAAATCCAATGATCATATTGTGTACAAATAGATCAAGGGCACTTTGAATCAAAGGATCCAACTTTATCGAGTCATCGAAGCAGGGCAGCTCTTGCACCAAGGCAAGTGGCTCACCCATGGCCAAATTCAACAGAAATTTTCTCATCTCATGGGGGAACTCAATGAAATGGAGACAATTGATTTCTAAGTAGGGAGGATTGATCTAGGTGGATATCGGCGGCCACACACCTTTTCCAACTTGCTCAAAATTGTTTTCTAGCTATTTTGGCAATTTACTATTTTTAGCGGTTTTTAACTTCCGGGGCCATTTTGAGGGCCTAAATGAATCTTTTTCAGGATCCATATTCTTAATTATAGCACAAGGCTTTGATTGATCCCCCAAAATTAATCTTCTCGATGATACCTTTCCAACGAGCTATCATGCGCCTAAAACGAAGATCGTATGCAAAATTTACGACCCCGGGAAGTTGATGTACTAACTTTCCCAAATGGGGCCCGCATGACTTTTGGCGCTTCATCTCCTATGGTTAGGTTTTTGGATGTCTAGGGTTTTTGACATTCCTGTTTATTGTAAAAAGGCCTTTAGAGCCTCATTGTAATCATCTTTTTGTGAATGAGCACAACAGTCACATCTCTTCTCAAAGATAAGCCGCCACCATTGCAACAAGCTTGTTTTCCACTGCATTTTATAGTTTCAGCTTATTTCCTTATTGAATAGAAAACCAGTTTTACTGTATCTTTGTTATTCTATGTTAAGAATATATTAATAATATGTATTCATTTCGTTCTGCTCATAAAATCCGGATCATACATTCAAAATATTAATGTAAACAAATACTTGAAATAATCATTGTCAACATTATGTGCTCCCTTTTTATTGACATCAAAGGAGGAATGTTATTGTTGATAAAAAAAATAGGCCACACTAATTAAATAGACCTGAGCTCTCTGAATGGTTTAACACCGTCAGTTTCCAATGAAATCCTAACATTATGAGGTTCATCTTTGAAATCTTCCCATTTTTCCTCAATTTCCCTAAATGCATAACCATCAGCAGGCATTCGAAGAACACTATCAACACTTTTGTTACGTGCATGGTAATCCATAATTGTGCTATGCTTTCACACCTGAACAATCGTTGCAAACGTGGAATTATGGGAATATGAAGCAGAACCTTTCGAGGCACCCTTTTTGTTACTTGATTGGTTCGATATCTACTGATAAGACATTGTGGGAATTTTGTTTTCGAAGCATGTTGTACATAATATATAATATGATCATTAGGGCATGCATCTATAGTTTGATAATCCATTCCAATGTCTTTCATAATGGCATGCAAATATCGATATGTGCGAGGTAAAATATTTGATGATGGTAACAAAAATTCACATAACAATCTACAACATAACAAATAATTAGTTAATGTAAAGAATATTAATCATAAAAATTGCATTCTTATTTTACACATTAATTAACACTAAAAACAAATAGAAAAAAGTAAACATTTATGCATATGATATGAAACATATTACATACCTTAGGATCTGTTTCATACAAGTGTTCGACAAATTATTCATAACCTTTAAGTTCACTGGCAACAATGTAGCGGAGAGAATATTTGTTCTTGAGACTTCATAAAGTTGTTTATTTTTCTTTTATAATAGAGGTTCATCATAAATACCATCATTGTCCCCATCCTCATCCGACTGAGAAAACAAATGTTGGATCATTTGATTTTTCCCATCATCTTCTTCCATAAGATCCTCATTTGCTTGATCATGTTCCTCAACTTGTACAACATCATTTCTACTAGTACTACTTGGTGCAATATTATGCAAAACGTTAGAGGGAAACTCTAACTTTATAATTACAAACAATCATGCAAAATTAGTGTGTATAAAAAATATTCAAACAATATATATACACATATATAATTTTATATAAAATCAACAATATAAAAACAGATAATGAATATATAGCTAATTACCACGGGACGATATTCATTCGATCCCCCCATCAATGTGCCCATATTTCCTACAATTTTTTTTAGTTGTTGTTATTAAAATTATTACGGGACGTGTAGTGCAACATTTTTTACAAGGGAAATATTCTGCAACATTCACCCTTTTCACCCACTTTACTTTTTTCCCACCTCTAATATTCTGCAACATTCTTCTGCATGAAAATACCCTTTCTGAACCGTCATTGTTATAACAATATTGTCGCAACATCTCTAATTTGCAAAATATTTATAGATATTTTTTTCGTCGCAAGAGAGACGAATGTTGACCAAGTTAATATTGACTTTGTCAAATAGTGTAACGGTCATCATTGAATCGTCGCTCTTGCAACGATAACCAAATTTTGTCACAAGAGAGACGAGAGTCCACTATCTTCATGTTCATCGCTCTTGCGACATACAACTGGTTTCGTCGCAAGAGAGACGAACATGGGATGGATTTATAAAAAATATAAAAAATTCAGCTCTTTATCTTCAATTTTGCGATGAAAGGTTACTTTCTTCGCAAGTAGTCGTCACAAAATTTTCAATATGTAGTAGTGGATGATTAGGTCAGCCAATTCGATGAGTTGTCATTCATCCAAGGGAAGTTTTCGATCATTGATGAAGGAAGGAGGAGAGTGATGTATTTTCATGTTAGTGTCCATGTGTCATGCCACATCAACATCAATGTGTCATGCCACATCATCTATAGTTCCATGTCAGTGTCCATGTGTCATTCCATGTCATCATCTATGTGTGCCACGCCAACATATTTTCCACATCATCCAAGAGATGGTTGATGATCGAGGTTCTGCAAATTTCATAAGAAAGTTGGTTGTCAAAAGAATTCATTGATGGATGATCACTGATGATCGGCGGTCATTGATATTCATGGGTAAAAATTGGTTTTCCAAGAGAAATGATCAATGGTCGATGATCGAGGTTTAGGGAAATCGATGAGTAAGTTTGTTTTTCCAAAGGAAAATGATGATAACTAATGGAACTTGGATCAATGATCCAGATCATTTTAAGTTTCCAATCGATGATTGAAATTAATTTGTAGGCTTGGGGAAGTATTAGTGGATCAATGACCAATATCTCACCTGATTTGAGATCGATGATTCATATTTAAATGCTGATATAACGGTAAAATAGTTAGTTTTCTATGAATTTTTTCAGATTTTTGAAGGTCTTAAAATTTCAAGGAGATTTTGAGGCACTAAATGATGTTTTAGGCAATAGGAATCCACAAGAACATAGTGTACCAGAAGTATACTATGTCTCTGCATCTTAAATATAATAACTTGGAGAGAGATTTCCATCAAGACACTCCATGCACAAAACAAAGCTTGTATGAGAAAGCTACAGCTGAAACGGTTAAGGTAAAATTCGAACACCTATTTACTTTCATAGGGTATAAATCCTTGCTTAAGAATCCATTTTGGGAATAAGATAAGTCTACGGTAATATTATGAACCAAAAAATTCATCCATGAAACCAGATTTGGAATCTAGGTATGCAAAAATGTGCAGGAAGAGAAAGAAGACACATGTACCATACAAGGGTAAAATGGGAAAACAATCAAAACTTTTGTGAGCCATAACTAACATTCCAAAGCCTGGTTAAGGGTGAAAGTGCGATAGATAATTTATAAGGGATTCATGGACATAGAAAATTTAGATTCTGTCAAAATTCCAAAGGAGTTGGTGTAGGGATGCCTGAATAGGGATAAACTTTATGGAGCCATGAGAAAGTTCAAAAGGGAAAAGTTGTAATTTCCATATTGTTGCAGTTTTTTACTAGAGCATCAGTTTGACTATATGAGAGTTGTTGTGAATTCAATTTTGGCACTATTATCTTTGTCACATAGAAAACTTTCCTTGGTTCCTAATATATTTACCTCTGTTAGTGGCAAAAGTTGGTGTTTGAGATTATTTGTACCAAGGAGAAAGGTACACAAAAGGGGGTAAATTGTCAATATTCAATTAGCTATAACTTTCTTCTCAGAATTGAGAAAGAAAATAGTCAGTGGAAATACATTGGATAGGAGAATCCAGATATCCACTCAAAATTTAGTTTTTTTCCAAATAATTCTCAAGAATCATAAGGAAGGTTATTGGTAAACATGAAGGACACCATTGAGCAGAATGGGAATTTTAGGAGGCCATAACTTTTAGCTCATAAATCAGATTGAAGCATGAGTATGGTCATTGGAAAGGTAATATAAAGGAAAACATAAAATAACGTCTAATTTCTCCATGGAAGCATCGAGTTCCGCCATAAATTTTCAAGAAAAAGTGGAATTGGATTCCCTGAACCATGTAACTACTCAATGTGAAGATTTTTCCAAATAATCTCAAAATTTGGAGGAAATTCCCTAGAGTATAGAGGTGAGTTCCAAAGGTGATTATTGTATAAATAAATTGTATATTCTCATGATAGTTCCTATGCATAATCATAGAGGAACATTTAAAGTTCAATATATTGGCAAAAAAAAAACAGGTTTAGCTTATTAACAAGGCATTGTTAATAAGTAGAGGAACACTCTAGCAGAGAATGTTGCATGAAGGGATTTCTAGAAAGAGGATAAGATTCCATAATGAGTATTGTGTGGGTTTTTTCTAGATTAATCCAAGGGTAAATTGGATAAGGAAGCATGCCATATCTTGTGCAATTGGATGAAGCATCAAAGAGCTGCAAGAGGGAAGTGTGGAGCTACAAATCAGGTGTTGAAATTTTGACAAAGGTCTAAGCAAAAGAAGAGGAATATTAATGTTCAACTATTATAGATTTTGAATTGATTAGGAAAATCAATATAGGTTCTCACATAAAGCATGAAACCGGTAGGTGAATAATTCCATTTGCATGCATAGGGAGTTAAGGAGAACTACATAGCCTTGAAGGTATAAATGTAGTGAACACTACAAAACTTGTTGCAAGAGAAGGAAAAATAATATCATGAGATCATGTGTGACTCATGGAGTGAATGAGTCATCTCTATGTGCAAGCATAGGAATGTGGGAAGAAGGAATTATTAAATATGATCTAGCATTTTTTGTCTAAAGTATTCAGAGCAAGAAATTTTTGTCTATTATTAGATTGCATAGTGGAAGTAAGGTACATGTGAAAATGGAGTGTAATATTCCAATTGGAGAAGAGTGGTATTGAGTGGCCAAGTAGTGATTCGTAGTGAATCACTCAATTAAGTGAAGAGTGATATTTAAAATTTAGCAAAGCCATGGATAGCAAAAGATATTGGAAAATATGACACAAAAGAAACATTTCAGAATGTTGAAATGTGAATTAATAAGAATGGTATTTCAAGACCAATTTGGTCAAGGAAATGAGGGGTAGTTAATTATATTTTAATGTTAATATTCAATTGGAATAGTGCATGTTACAACACTAGGAATATTGATAATTCTATTCAAAATGTTGGCAGGGGATTCTTCGCATAAAGAAAGCGGTTGTGAGATGGTAGCACTACTGGATCTATTGGTTGAAAATGTAGAATGACCAAGTGGGGCTATGATAGAAGGTTAAAATTAGGTTCCAGTGGTGCATAGTTGAGAAAAATGATAGTGCACATGGATACAAGAATCTACAAGAATTGATCCAGGTGGATATTGGTGGCCACCCACCTATTCCAACTGGCTCCTCTTGACAGTTTTTAGTTCAACACGTTCTTCTGTACTTCGTTGTAATTGTGGGTTCTACACTTTTGGGGTTGTTTGAAGCCATACACATCTTTCAGGTGGATACTGGTGGTCTCCCACCTAATCCAACTGTCTTATTTTGTATGTTTTCATGTTAGCACATCTTGTTGTACTTTTAGGGTCGTTTTGGGGCCCTAAACAATGTTTTTTTGGATATCCATAGTCAAACTATAGACATAGTTAGAGTTTTATGATATAATGTGTATCTCTCTAAAATACCTTTCCAGCGGGCTATTGCGCACCTAAAACAAAGGTCGTATGCAAAAGTTACGACACCGAGAAGTTGAGGTACCAACTTACCCATATGGGCCCACATAACTTTTGGTGTTTCATCTCCTAGGGTTAGGTTTTTAGATTTATAGAGTTTTGGCATTCATGAGTAATATCAAAAATTCCTTTGGAGCCTCATTGTAATCATTCTTCTTATACGGATGTGTGTAGCAGCCACATCTCTTCTCAGAGATAGCTACCACCATTAGAGCAAGTGTTTGAGTTCTGCAGTTTTACAGTTTCAGCCTATTTCATTTATTCAATAGAATATATTGTTCATTGAATATCTGTGTTGTTCTTAATATCTCTATGTTTATTGTATTCAATCTGTTAATCAGTTCGTTCCGCTCCTAAATCCGGATCAAGAACTAAAGAATAGTCATATACAACAACAAAAATAAATAGATAAGATTGAAATAAATATGCACTGGAGTGCATGATAGAATTGATGCATGGGGCATACAAAAAAGATAGAATGCATGTGCATGAAATACGAATGAAATATTAAACCCTTAATGCATATTGATGTGCATTGATACATGTGAGCATGCTTGAAAATGTATATGGCATGAATATAGATTAAGAGTAGTATGTTGATATGTGTGTGTGTGGGTGTGTGTGTGTTTTACTTGAATAAGACTAATGATGGATTGTGTATCCATGGAAAATGTTTATAGCATGGATAAAAACTATGATGATACTACTTCTTATGGTATCCATCCATATGAAGAAAAATTAGGATGGTGGGATTGTTGATCAAGAGGTTGATAGAAGGAGCATGTGAGCTTCTACCAAAATATCAATTGATCAAGCAACATCAAGTAATGGATAACAATGATGAAAGTATGCATTTGGGGTTGCTTATGATGGATAAATGCTTAAAGTAATTGAGGTAGTAATTCCCTTAGTTAATTTCTCAATATTTGAATTGATGTAAATGTAGGAGGCCATGAGTATGCAAATATTTTTTACTGCTTGAATGAATTTATGTAAAATTTAATTGCATATTATGTTATATTTTTTATGAGTTCAAAACCAAGTCAAGTCATGAGACATTACTCCTACTGTAGCAATGAATGCCATTGGATATGGAAATATGTGATGCCATGATGTGGTTGTAAATGAAAGGTCTACAACGCCATACAAGTGTGTAATGATTTTCCCTTGTATAATGGATGTTTGGGATTTTTAAGAACCAAATATCAATATAGCATAGAAAATCCTAAAAAAAAGTACTCAACGCCTTGAAAAAGAGATAATTTTAGATAATAAGCCTCTTCGAGGGGGCAACCTCCTTTTACCCCACTTAAATGTTCAAGTACAAGATGATTCAAAA
>JZKD02S0150668.1:172491-194198 GCA_000966675.3 Picea glauca | reverse complement strand
ACTTAAATGTTCAAGTACAAGATGATTCAAAATGAAAATGTCTCTTTGGTATATATAGGAGACTAGGAGGTATAATTACAACTAATGGCCTAAAGCCGACATAAATAAAATAAAAGTAATAATATAATATTCCCCAATAAAGGAGTAATGAGCCAATAATAGGGCTTAACATGGATGCAACTTATTTTCTGACATGATCAAATAATACTAAGAAAATTGTATTCCTAGCATTTTGTATGGGTTGAAGAGGAAGGTATCTGAATAATTGAGGAATAAACTAGGGCTAGAGTTTGGATGATGTGTTGAGGGGTGGGTCATGCCTTATAACTCACATCATGGAATACATCACATGAACGTAGGTGTAACACACATAACCCCCTAACCCTTACTTAGATTGGTGGGGAGTCTAAATTCCATATTCCTCAACTCGGTTATTTTCTATCTCTAAACCTTGTAAATGAATTCTTCTCACCGAGATTTTTCCATTGACTATAACTATGCTCAAAAGTGAGCTCTAAATTGTTACAGTATTTTGAATGTTTTGGTCTCTCAGCTACCAGATTCACCTCACTACCACGTCGAATCCAAGTGACATCTTGCCACTCATGCCATCCAACGTGGAACTGAATTAAAAATATGGCATGGAATCTACCACACGGGCCATCATGATTCCTGGATTAATGGCTTCGGTCACTTGGGAATATTCCTGTCATCATAGAGGCTCTCCTCCTTTGGAGCTATGAGTAACCCCAAATATCAATTTCTGATGACAAACTTCTCTAGTGGTTCTAGACCTAGATCTAACAGCTCTCAAACCTTGACAACTAATGGTTTTGATTGCATCAGTGCCTCTATATTGCATGACGAATAACTCCTGCTCCTTTAACCTATTCTAAGGTGAAAAGGTGGGGCCTACACGAATCCACGACTAAGATTTCATATTTCCTCTTCACTAACCAATGGATTTCATTTGACCTTGAGGTCCTCTTCTTCATTGTCCCAAATTCCTAGACTCAACTCATACCTCTATCCTCCATATTCCGATGAACGAATGGGATCTAATGACATATAGATCTGATGGTCGAGGTTTTATTTGAATCCCTGAGGAATTCCACTCCCACCTGGACCACTCCCATCCCGTCAACTATTCAACTGTCGACACATGTCACCTCTCGAGGCCTTTTGGTCAACATGCTAGCGCCCCCCGTCTACATGATGTCACTTTTTCTTTTTTCCTTGCTTTTCCGGTGCTCACAAAATTCTATGGCTAATATTTAGTCTTTCCTATATACCTATCAATGGTCCTCATTCTTTCCCAAGTATTCATCATCGTTGACATTCCCTTGTCATTGCCAGAGCTTCTCTCTCCTTCCCTTGGACTCTTTAATGCCTCAACCTCCTGACGAACTGTCCCAATCTTCCCATTGCACTAAATAAACAGCTATCGATGGCTCTAGGACTTCTTTGTCATCGAACCCAATTTTCTCTCTACTTCTCAACTCATATATTTCTTCGATCTCACCCATCAATGTATGGAATAGATTCATTGACCACATCAAATTGACAGCTGTGATCCCTAACTCAACACAAGGTTTTCTAGTGGATAAAGGTCTGAAATTAGGACTTAGTCAATTTAAGGGGTTCTTCAATGGTTTTCTATATCTCCAAGATTTTGGGCACTACTCTGAGACCAACTAAGGCTCTCTTTTTTCACTGGGATGAAGTTTCATATCTTTCTAGCTTTCCATTTAAAATAGGTGTAAGGTTTAACAAATAGATATTCTCCAAAATACATAGAAACCCTCCCCACACATCAGACTATTTCATCTTCCATTCTTGGGTGAATATTTTATTCATATCCTGTAAAATTTCCAATTAAGAAAAGGATATTCTCTTGGATTGCAAGGCATGTTACCCCTACAAATCTCTTTGAATACCAGGGTACTCAAGACACCCTCCAAATGAATATTTTTTCCATGTCTTGTAAGCTTTCCACCTAAGTTGCAAGATCCTCTGGGTTACAGGCTACCATACTTGGATTATTTCTATGAGCTAATAGATAAACAATGAAAACAAAAAATCATATTCCACTTCACTCAGGAATTCAATTTATTATTTACATGCATTCATAATTCCCCTTTTTATTCATAAAACTACATTTTTACATCATCAACACACATTCAATAGGTCAAGCTAAACACTTATATGTTCAAGATATTTCAACAACCAAATGACTAAGAGAGGATGCATTTCCTCCCAACCTTAGGCTTCATTACAGAGTGCCTTCCTACAACAATTCACCCTGTTCTAAGCCATGATATCACAAGGGAAATGATTCAACTGGTTCTCAATCTCATAATGATCCAGGAAGGTTGCTCTCCTTCCCTACTAACAACAACATAAGTTTCCCCCTTCCCACTGAGCTCAAGGATTCCACAGGTTTATCAAGTACCTTCCCAACTGGATTTCCTCTACACAAGGGATCCCCTTATCAAATATACAATCCCTTGGTGATATCCCCTACCAGTGTTAGTTTTTGTCTAGTCAATACCAAGTTGCAACCATTTATTTCTCTATTATGAATTCGGGTCTTCTCTGTTTCAGGGTGATAAAAATTATCGTGGACGGGTTTCCTATTTTATTCAAAGAAATCTCTCCAATTTCTTCTTTTCTTTGCATTGTGCCCTTGAATTCATATGTTCAATGTTCCATTCACTTGTGCACCCCCTCCTCTATTTCCTCTTGTTCTCTTAGTGATGTTTTTCACCTTTGGCCTCTTCCTCTTCCAATTCCTTAGGGTTCCCGTGACTTTTTCTAGAGGAAACCTATTGTTTGGGGTCTAAAATACTAAAGGAGGGAATCCATGGATATCTCGTCATCAAGTTATTTAGTTGAACCCTCATTTCCTCAAGATATAAGGATTGTCATTAGTATTAACTACTCCTACCACCAATCTTGTTCCCTTATTAAGAATTCACATGGTCTCTTGCAGGTTCAAGTATGTGAGCAGGTGGTGTATTCAATTTACAGGTGTAGGCTAAAGTGTTAATAAAGCTTATTGTTTTCCTCATTGAATATTCTCCACTCCATCTCATTCATCCCACTCCATCAATTCTCACTTGTGATATCATGACCAATACTCTCAAGGATTTTCCCTCTTAGTGAGTGGGCCTCATGTTTTCATTAATCATGTCATAATTATAATATTCATAATCACATTATATGAAGTCTTATCATAATTAAAATTATGGGGAAAATGAGGTGTTGTGTTCCCCTCCCCCTTAAATAAACATCTTCCTCAGTGTTTAAAACACCATGCATATACAATTATGCAGAAAAAAATGGGTATTCCACTCTCATGGAATCCTCTAGTTCCCATGTAGCCTCATCTACTCCAAAGTGATTCCATTCCACCTTGATCTGTATGATGGATCAATTATGGAGAATTGTTTCTCTCCTATTTAAGATGCATTGAGGTTCAGACTATAATTTTCCCTTTGGTTCCACTTATATCATAGTCCAACCAATAACATGATTAGAATCATGAATATATTTCTTCAACAAGGATACATGGAATACATTGTGATATTTAACAATAGGTGGTAATGCAAGTATGCATGTTATTGTCCCCACTCTTTCCGGGACTTCAAATGGTCCACAATAGTAGGGTGTCAACTTAGCACATGTCCCCATTCTCAGGGAACTCCTTTTTGGATTCACTTAAATATATAAATGATCTCACACTTTGAAATATTTATGAGTTATCTTGTTGTTTGCATAACTCTTTTTCCTGTCTTGGGATACTTTTATATTTTTCCTTATCTTAATCATTGTCTGTTCCATTTCTTTCAACAATTATGGTTCAAGTGTGATCCTATCCACTAGATTGTCCCAACTAATTGGAACTCTACATTTCCTACCATACAAATGTTGCACATATGTTTTAATTGATGTCAAAGTGCTCATGGACATGGTCAGTCATAGTGCAATAATAGACAAGGATGAAAAACAAAGTGCACACAATAATAGATAGTTTGGCACAAAGTATGATGCATAGACAGAGGAAGTCATGAAAGGATGAAAACAACAATGCACAGAAGCATCAAAGGAAGAAAGGATCAATGGTGCATAAGAAGATCACTGGCTAGGACTCGATCGCAGATATGATTGATCGGTGAATAAATTCTTGGCGATGATAGATAAATGCATCCAGATTGACAAGGGGATGACCTATGATGCAGTTCAAAAGTGAAGTATGATGGAGAAAAATGAAATGAAGTATATTGTGAAATATTTTCCTTTCCACAATTGCAAAGTGGAGTGACAAATGTTGGTGTTGCAGTGCAATGACAGATGTGCAATGACTGCAAGGTGCCTTGAGATAATGCAATGAATGGCACATTAGATTTTTATGAAACGAAGTCGATCACTTGTCAATGGCGCAAAAAAAAATATGCAGGGTGCCTTGAATTATTACAACAAACGACATAGTGGAATGTGATGAAACAAGTGGAATTTCAGCAGTCAAGTAAGTGAGTCACTAGGGAATGCTCACAGTTTGGTGGGGCTACTGGGCGAGCGCACTGCAGGAAAAGTGCGACAAGTTGAAGACTTGTGACTTGAATTTTTTGCTTCTATTCTATTTGGGCATTTGGCGCTCTGTAAACCAGAATGTAAATGGCTACGCCAATTTTGATGGGATGCAAGATTTGGTCACATAATCGATCCTTCATTAATCATTGAAAGGATCAATGATTATCCTTGAACGCTTTCATAAAAGAAGGAATATTTGTTGTGTTTGATTGAGTCAAAGAATGTCCAACCATAACTGAACAAGAAATATTATTAATTTATACTGAAGTATGTCCACATATAACTAACTAGACTTTTATGTGGTTAATATATGTCCACAAAATAATTATTATGTGTCCACATATAGTTAGTTGAACTCAAGTAAACATATTATAAATAGGGGTGTGTGTTGATCGAGTATTGTGTTGATGCACAGAGAGGGAAAAGGTTCTATAATTGTTCAAAGGAACTAAACTGGAGATATATCATATCATTTCTGAATCGAAGAGAAAATTATTGTGAAAGTTCTAGCTATGTAAGTAATTTTTCATTAGATAAAACTGAATACAGGGAGGCAAGGTGGTGCAGGGGAGAGGGTTGGAGTCCTCATTCTATAGGTTGTTGCCTGAGAGGATTGGTGTCCTCATCATTTGTAATAGGTTGGTGCCTGAAAGGATTGGTGTTCTCATCATTTTTAAGAGGTTGGTTCCTGAGAGGATTGTTGTCCTCATTATTTGCAACAGGTGGGTGCCTGTCGAGATGAAATATTAAAAATTGTGAGTTGGTGCTTACAGAAGAACATAAAGAAACATGTTCTGTGTTTTTCTCTTGCATTGGGTTTCCATGTAAAAATTATGGTGTAATGTGTTTTCTATGTTGTTTTTAATTTTGTATGCATTGGTGATTAAGTAAACACTTCAAAATAATATTAATCTTTTAAAGAAAATAAAATCAGGAAAAATGATGTAATATTTATTCACCCCCGCCCTCTCATAATTACTATGAGTCTCAACAATTGGTATTAGAGAAAGGTTCCTTCAGTAATATCCTAACAACTTGAAGGAAATTTTTTTTATGGCAATTCAAGATTCCTCTTCTTCTTCAACCATACCTCCTCTATTCAATGGAACAAATTTTGTTTTTTGGAAAATCATAATGAAGACCTACTTGATGTCTCTTAGTATGTAAGTCTGGAAGATTGTGGTAGATGGTTATAAAATTCCAACAACTCTTCCAACTAATGAAGTTGGTAATAAAAATTACTATTGTAATGCAAGAGCTATGAATTCTATCCAAGGTGGGCTTGCAGAAACATAATTTGTTAAAGTAATGCAGTTGAATCCACAAAGGAAATATGGGACAAACTAGTAAACAATTATGAAGGATATGAGAAAGTAAAGTTGTCCAAACTTCAAGCTCACATAATGCAATCTGAAATCCTAAGGATGAGTGAAGATGAAAATATTGCAGGTTTATTTCTCATAGAATATGAGACTATGAACGATATGAAGGGGCTAGGTGAGAATATTAAATAAGATATTGTGGTTCAGAAGGTACTAAGATATTTTCCCTCAAGACTTGATTTGAAGGTTTCTACTATAGAATAAATGCATGAACTAGATAAAATGACTATGGATAGGATCCATGGAATATTGATTTCTCATGAGATGAGGACTAGGAAAGAACAACCATAACTAAAGGATGCAATATTCAAGGCATCAACATCTCAAGATCATGATTTCTCTGAACACTTCCTAGATGAAGAAGAAGCTAAATTTGTAAGGAAAATGAAGAGGAGATCCATAAAGTATAAAGGTATGCTACCATTCAAATGCTTTTATTGTGGTAAAGTTGGTCATTTTGTATCCAAATGTAATTTCAAAGAAAACAACACCAATGAAAAAGGAAGAAAAGGCAAGGATAAATCTAGGGAGTTTAAAAAGAAAAAGTCTTTTAAAAGGAACATTGTTTATTCAAGGGAGGATAACAACAACTCTTCAGACATTGAAGAAGAAGAATATGAGCCATATACAACTCAATATGAAAAAATTTGCATGGCTTTAGAGTAACAAAGATCTGAGCAAGAAATAATAGACACATAAGAGTGTGAAGTTGTAGTCAACATGGAAGGAGAACTCATTAGTGCTCTATAGAAAATCTCCTGACTCAAGAAAAAGAATATACTAAGAAAAGAACAATTACAAATTTATAAAGAAAAAGACAATGAGATTAACGAAGATACATTCATCTTAAAAATTCAGCTAGAAAAGGCCAAAAGAAGGGATGAAATATTGATGAATCAAATAAAAGAAAAGGATAACATCGGTGAAAAAATAGAAACATAAATAGTATCCTTAATAAAATATCTTGATAAGTCCAAGAATCAAATGAATATACAATTCGTAAGAGGATCTGAAATCCTAGATAACATTCTCGACAATCAGAGATCACCATATGACAAGATAGGACTAGGATATAAGGAAAGTTTGAACCTTGTCAAAGTTGAGTCAAGCATGAACACATCAACTAATGAGAAGCTCAAAAGCTATGCCAATGCTCTCAAGGGAAATAATATTTAGCCTAATAAGTCATGAAATGAAAATAAGTAGCAGTCAGAACTAGATCATCCCAACCATGCAAACAAATATGAAGCAAGGAAGCAACAGATGCCTGAATCTTATCCAGTTGGCAGACAAAGACCAGTTCCTTCAAGTAAGTTCTTCAATCCTAGGAATCCAAATTTTTCTATGGATATTGTTTCTCTTAATGGAAATTTTGGATATAAGGTTGTGAGTTGCAGGACTTTTAGATATAGCAGAAATGCAGGAATGGGATTCAATAAAACTCAAATGGTTATGGTTCAAAAATATTTCAGTAATGCCTTCTCTCCTTTACTAAATGAAATCAAGTGCCACATATGCAATAAATTTGGACACAAGTCAAGTGAATGTAGAAGAAATACATTTCCTATCTTTAAGAAATATAAACAACAAAATTTCACCAAGGATTCGAGGAAGAAAAATAAAAGCAAAGAAAAATGTGGACTCGCTCTATATGCCAAAAATCAAGAAAATAAATGGTATATTGGTAGTGGCTTCTCCAAGCACATGACATGAGACAAGAGTGAGTTTGAATTCCTAACTGAAGAAAAAGGTGGTAATGTTACTTTTAGAAACAATGGTTCATCTAGAATTAGAGGAACATGAATTGTTGTACTATATGAATATAAGGGAAAGACCAAAGCACGTAATGTGTTCTATATATATGGTATAAAACACAAATTGTTGAGTTTAAGTCAAATGTGTGACCAAGGAAACAATGTTCTCTTTCATTCAAAAGGTTGTAAGTAATGGATGTGAATACATGGAAGACCATTGTAAAGGTAGTAAAAACTCCAAGGAATGTGTATGTCCTAGAAGAAGGCAAAGAAAAATGTTGCATTAGTAAAACTGATGAGAGTTGGATTTGGCACAAAATACTAGGTCATCTTAGTTTTAATCAGCTTGTTAAGATAGGAAGAAAATATGATGTACGAGATATGCCTAAAATTTCCAAACCCGAAAATATTGTCTACAACTCATGTTCGTTTGGAAAGCAGTCAAGAGTTCAATTCAAGGAAATAGAACACTCCACCACTCGACTGCTTGAGTTGATCCATATAGATCTTTGTGGCCCTACTAGTACACAATCACCATGAGGTGAAAAATATTTCATATTGTTGATTGATGACTATACCAGGATGACTTAGGTTGGATCATTGAAGCATAAATTTGAGGCTTTTGAAAAATTTAAAATCTTCACAGCACAGGTAGAAAATGAAATGGACTTAAAAATAAATGTCCTAAGGTTAGACATAGGGATAATTTATATCTGATGAATTCAATAGTTATTGTGAAAAATATGGGATCAAGAGACAATTTTCTATTTCAAGAACCCCTCAACTGAATGGAGTTGTAGAAAAGATGAATAGAACAGTTCAAGAAATGGCCAAGGCCATGCTTGATGAATCAAAGGTACCCAACACCTTTTGGGGAGAGGTCGTTCAAACTGATGTCAACATTCTCAATAAATCTCACATAAGAGTAAACAATAATAAAACCCTTTATGAGCTATCACATGGAAGATTGGAATTAATAAATAATTTAAAGATAGTTGGAAGTAAATGATACATTATAAGAAATGAAGACAACTTAGGTAATTTTGAATCTATAGATGATGAAGGTATCCTATTAGGATACTCCTCCAGGAGAAAAGGGTACAAGTTCTACAACAAGAGACTCCATAAGATCGTTGAGAGTATATATGATGCAGGAGCATCTCTCCATGCAGCCAGGCAGCCAGCCACGTCAGGGTGCACGCATTCAAAGGATGAAGGGAGGCACAGCCTCATTTATATTTGTATTGAATGTAATTAAATGGTTTAGGCTGGTGAGCCATATGAAGCCGTGCTTATACAGGCGGTGTTTAGGATCGACCTTTATGGTAGATCTGTCTGAGATCTAGTTCTGGATAGCAGACTAGACAGCCCATTTATTGTAATTGATTGTAAATTAATTAGAGTAGGTAAATCCTGGAGGGAGGCATTAAGAGCACCTCAGGTAAAAGAGATAGAGAGATCTCATTTTGGAGGGGTTGGTAGGTACATGTAGATAAAATGCATGTAGAGATGAGGAGAGCTCGAGAACACCTTGTAAAAATACAGGCATTTGCCAATTGTTAATATATGAATAGAGAGCAGTTTTTCCTGCATGATATTCTGTTATGTGTGTGCCTGTGAGTGTTTTCCTTATGCTGTAATTATATGCTATTATTATACCTTTGCAGGGAGTGTTCTTGATTTCAGGTTTGAGAGGTCTTTGAGGTTTCATGCCATGAGGGCATGACAGAGTGTTGAGACTCTGAATACCAGTGCACTGAGGAGGCACTTATGAACTCGAAGGATTCAGACAAAGACGTGCTGAGAGCACAAGCATTGAAGTCAATAACTCATATAGAAGGAGGACTTTTTGGGTTACTGGACACCTCAATCGTCAGGGAAGTGTAGCTGAGACACTGTTGTGGACAGAGCCTGTTAGGAGTTCTGTAGAAGCTCTCCCTAGAGTGTATCGATCGTGTGTACTGAGGTGCATGGAGGAAAGAAATCAGCTGTGAGTTCAAGAAGACCAGAATTCTGTTGAGGATTCTGAGGAGCTCCGTCTAGAGGACGTTGAGCGAAGTGCGTGAGTGCATAGAGATAGCGAAATTGTTGGGTGTTCTGTGCCAGAGATACTCCGTCGGAGGGGTGTTGAGAGAGAGCGCAGATAGCCAGGAGGAAGAACTCTGTGAGTTCTATCATCTGAAGGAAGCATCCACTGAGGGAGCTTTTACTGGGTTACTAAATACCCAGAGTACTCAGCAATAGGTTGCTTGAGTTGGGAGACTGCCAGGAAGCCTTATATTCTCCATCTGCGGGAGAAAGAGAAGAAGAATCGAGCTTCTGTAGGGGTCGAAGCTACAGGAGGAGCTTAAGACGGAGAGTGCTTTGCGTGCAAGGACTTCTGTTGCAGGAAGTGCATAGAGTCTAGATGACTTCCACACTTGGAGAGTCGTTGGAGGCCGAGCACAGGGAGCGCATGTGAAAGATCTCTGAAGGAGTCAGAGTTGATAAAGCTCAGGAGGAATAGTTCCTTGTAGATAGTGTGGAACAGGTCCTGGAGGGATTCGAACCGGAGAGCTTTGAAGTGGAGGAGATATCCAAGAAGAAAATCAACGGCCAGGGTTCGCAGGCGAGGCTCGCGAAACCCCGTCGATCGTTCGATCATGGAGAAGCCAAGCGGGAGTTAACCCTTAGGCGTGGAGGGAATATGCCGTCGGATTTCGACATATCGGGGATCGGAATTCGACGTTTGATAAGGCGAGAGTTCATGCTCGTCGAAATAGTTCATGCTCGTCGAAATCGCGAGTAGCGATTTCCCGATTTAACGGGAACCGTTGATTAGGGCAAGGACAGGTGGCGCGCGATCCCGAGGAGTCGGACTTCGGGGTTTCGGCGTTCGGCATTTCAGGATTTTCGACCACGACGAAAAATTGTATCGTGGATTCGTGATCCGCGAAATCCCGAAGTGACGTGGCATGTGGGACCGCGGTTGCTAGTGGAGTACAGGTGGAAGCACATCGGCATATTGGGGATCGAAGTCCCAATAGAAGGAAGAGACGGAGGTGTCGAATCCACACGTGCCATCGCATATCAGCATATCGGAGTTCGGGGTTTGGGGATTCATAATGTAAGTGAATCACGATTTCATATCGGCCGATTTCCTGATAGGGAAAGCCCCAACGGAACTGAGTGTTGACTCGTTGACCATCGGGAATCAGGGAAGTGAGAGACCCGATCTCGTGGGTGTTAACTCGCGAATCCACGAGTTCCGATTTCCCGATTCGCGAAGGGGAGATCGCCGAAGGAGGATACTGTGGGTAACTCTGGAGAGGAGTAGAAAGAGCTTGGACTCTTCGGTCCTGTAAGACGAAGAAGGTCCTGGTGAGAGCAGGGTGGAACCGTGAGGGTTGCCACATAACTGCGTCAAGTGGTATCAGAGCGAGAACTCTGTTTGTATACTTCAAGCAGAGAGGAGAAGGAAGGTGGAAGAAGACAGACCACTGGAGGAATCTGTGAGGACTGCTTGCAGGTAGACAACAGTCCATAGATAGTCAGTAGGACTGTATGAGGAGATGAAGCTGAGCACTCAGGATTGCTGGAGTAACAGCAGCAGATCTGTCGAGGGGACAGATAGACATAGAAAAATGGCTACTGAAGGCCATAGGAAGAAAAGCAAGGCAGAAAAGCTTGCAGAGGAAGCAGAAATGACTAGAGACCTCTATGAATTAAAAGAAGACATAGAGGAGTTCGAACTGCGGATGCAGCAGGATAGGAGGAGGAGACGACTGCGCGAATTGCCAATGAAGAAGGCAAAAGCAAAATGGCCAGTCAAGCAGCTGATGGTCATAAGACAGTGTAGGCAGTTGAAAACATGGCTGGGGTATGCTGAGAACCTCAGGGCCACAGAAGAAGACAAGATTTGTTACTGTTGGCCAGAGACAAGAAAAAGTCTCGATGATGATGATGATGATGATGATTGGAATAAATTGGAATCAGCTGATGGTTTCAAATACTATCGGTTGGGCAGAAAAGAAGAAATTCCAGTTTGCCAGGAGGGAAACGAATTGGGGTCAGTTGAGGATCTCAAGGACTGTCGTGAGGGCAGCCAAGGAATTTCGCATTTCCAGTTGGGCAATGATTGGAGATCACTGCGGGATCTCAAAGACTGTCAGGTGGGCAGCGGAGGTGTATTGGACTGCCAGGTGGGCAGAAATAAAATTGCGAGGCCATATGAAGGTCTCGTGGACTCAATGGAGAGTTCCATACAGCAGGAGTTGCTGATGAAGATGGGATCGGTGGATCTCATGGTCTGCTTGGGAAGCAACAACAGAAACATCCCATATTGTCAGGTGGGCAGGGATGAGCCGAGAGGTTTGGGACAGCCAAAGGAGCTGATGGAACCGATAATCTCGCAAGAAGATCAGCAGATGCAACTGACTGAAGAGGAGAAACACCAGAATGATCTTCTGATTATTGGGGGAGTTTCAATATTCCTACCATCTGCCCAGGAGAAGGCAAAAACTTATGTTGTACATGTAGCAATAGCGGAGCAGTCACAGTTGGAGATGACTGTCGAAGAAGAAGAGTTGGAGCAGGCATCTGGGACTGCCCAAGCAGATGCAAAGAAGAATGAGTGTTCGGAGGGACAACTCAAAAATTTCAGCCAGCAAGCTGTAGCACTAAAGCTGATAGCAAAAGCTCAAGCGGGAGCAAAAGAGTAAGATGAGCATTCTGAGGAATGGCTCAGCATTTTCAACACTGAAGCTGAAAACAATGCAACAGGGGAGATTGCAGGAGCAGAAGGAGAGAGCGAGCATTCTAAGGAATGTCTCAACACATTCAGCAAGGGAGCTGAGGAAGTTGCAGCGCTCAAGCTAGCAGCAGAAGATGGCGAGGAGCAGGCAGATGGATTTATTTCTCCATGGGAGATGGAGCTGGAGATGCTGGAGGATTGGTTGAACAATCCAGATCCAGCAAGAGAGCTGACAGAATTTGAGCTGTCAGAAGAGAGGATGACTGAGCAGCAGGACAGTCGAGAAGAAACTGTAGAACTGGAGACTGCAGTAAAGTGGCAATTGAGGGCCACAGATGAAAAAGAAGAAGGTGGTATGGGAGATCATGACGATCTGTCCATTGACCAAAATCTTTTGCAGCTGAGGAGACTRCAGCAACAGAGCCAGCCACTGGAGCARCTGGACCGAGAGATAGAGGGCATCAGAAGGCTGATGTTGAGRTCAGCGCAGACTACCAGCGAAGAGAAGCTAGGYAGAGAAAAGACAGCAGCAGCAGCRYAGCGGAAGTAGCARCAACAAAATGGAGCAGAGGAAAASMTCCAAAGACTTGTCTGGGACCCAGGTGGATTCCAGCGACTACAAGGGAAGCTCATGAGCAGGAGCTCATGATCTTTGCAGCTGTGGAGTATGATGCAGGAGCATCTCTCCATGCAGCCAGCCAGCCAGCCACGTTAGGGTGCACGCATTCAAAGGATGAAGGGAGGTGCAACCTCATTTATATTTGTATTGAATGAAATTAAATGGTTTAGGCTGGTGAGCCATAGGAAGCCGTGCTTATACAGGTGGTGTTTAGGATCGACCTTTATGGTAGATCTGGATGAGATCTAGTTCTGGATAGCAGACTAGACAGCCCATTTATTGTAATTGATTGTAAATTAATTAGAGTAGGTAAATACTAGAGGGAGGCGTTAAGAGAACCTCAGGTAAAAGAGATAGAGAGATCTCATTTTGAAGGGGTTGGCAGGTACATGTAGATAAAATGCATGTAGAGTTGAGGAGAGCTCGAGAACACCTTGTAAAAATACAGGCATTTGCCAATTGTTAATATATGAACAGAGAGCAGTTTTTCCTGCATGATATTCTGTTATGTGTGTGCCTATGAGTGTTTTCCTTATGCTATAATTATATGTTGTTATTATACCTTTGCAGGGAGTGTGCTTGATTTCAGGTTTGAGAGGTCTTTGAGGTTTCATGCCATGAGGGCGTGACAAAGTGTTGAGACTCTGAATACCAGTGCACTGAGGAGGCACTTCTGAACTCGAAGGAGTCAGACAAAGACGTGCTGAGAGCACAAGCATTGAAGTCAATAACTCATATAGAAGGAGGACTTTTGGGGTTACTGAACACCTCAATCGTCAGGGCAGTGTAGTTGAGACACTGTTGTGGACAGAGCCTGTTAGGAGTTCTGTATAAGCTCTCCCTAGAGTGTATCGATCGTGTGTACTGAGGTGCACGGAGGAAAGAACTTGGCTGTGAGTTCAAGAAGACCAGAATTCTGTTGAGGATTTTGAGGAGCTTCGTCTGGAGGACGTCGAGCGAAGTGCGTGAGTGCACAAAGATAGAAAAATTGTTGGGTGTTCTCTGCCAGAGATACTCCGCCGGAAGGGCGTTGAGAGAGAGCACAGATAGCCAGAAGGAAGAACTCTGTGAGTTCTATCATCTGAAGGAAGCATCCACTGAGGGAGTTTTTACTGGGTTACTGAATACCGAGAGTACTCAGCAATAGGTTGCTTGAGTTGGGAGACTACCAGGAAGCCTTATATTCTCCATCTGCAGGAGAAAGAGAAGAAGAATCGAGCTTTTGTAGGGTTCGAAGCTACAGGAGGAGCTTAAGACGGATAGCGCTTTGCGCGCAAGGAATTTTGTTGCAGGAAGTGCATAGAGTCTAGATGACTTCCACACTTGGAGAGTCGTTGGAGGCCGAGCACAGGGAGCGCATGTGAAAGATCTCTGAAGGAGTCAGAGTTGATAAAGCTCAGGAGGAATAGTTCCTTGCAGATAGTGTGGAACAGGTCCTGGAGGGATTCGAACCAGAGAGCTTTGAAGTGGACGAGATCTCCAAGAAAAAAATCAACGGCCAGGGTTCGCAGGCGAGGCTCACGAAACCTCGTCAATCATCCGATCATGGAGAAGCCAAGCGGGAGTTAACCCTTAGGCGTGGAGGGAATATGTCGTCGGATTTCGACATATCGGGGATCGACATTCGGCGTTTGATAAGGCGAGAGTTCATGTTCATCGAAATAGTTCATGCTCGTCGAAATCGCGAGTAGCAATTTCCCGATTTAATGGGAACCGTTGATCAGGGCAAGAACAGGTGGTGCGCGATCCCGAGGAGTCGGACTTCGGGGTTTCGGCGTTCGGCATTTCGGGATTTTCGACCACGACGAAAACTTGTATTGTGGATTCACGATCCGCGAAATCCCGAAGTGACGTGGCATGTGGGACCGTGGTTGCTAGTGGAGTACAGGTGGAAGCACATCGGCATATTGGGGATCGAAGTCCCGATAGAAGGAAGAGACGGAGGTGTCGAATCCACACGTGCCATTGCATATCGGCATATCGGAGTTCGGGGTTCGGGGATTCATAATGTAAGTGAATCACGATTTCATATCGGCCGATTTCCCGATAGGGAAAGCCCCAACAGAACTGAGTGTTGACTCGTTGACCATCGGGAATCGGGGAAGTGAGAGACCCGATCTCGTGGGTGTTAACTCGTGAATCCGCGAGTTCCGATTTCCCGATTCGCGAAGGGGAGATCGCCGAAGGAGGATACTGTGGGTAACTCTGGAGAGGAGTAGGAAGATCTTGGACTCTTCGGGCCTGTAAGACGAAGAAGGTCCTGGTGAGAGCAGGGTGGAACCGTGAGGGTTGCCACATAACTGCGTCAAGTGGTATCAGAGAGAGAAGCCAAGCGGGAGTTAACCCTTAGGCGTGGAGGGAATATGCCATCGGATTTTGGCATATCGGGGATCAACATTCGACGTTTGATAAGGCGAGAGTTCATGCTCGTCGAAATAGTTCATGCTCATTGAAATTGCGAGTAGCGATTTCCCGATTTAACGGGAACCGTTGATCAGGGCAAGGACAGGTGGCGCGGGATCCCGAGGAGTCGGACTTCGGGGTTTCGGCGTTCGGCATTTCAGGATTTTCGACCACGACGAAAACTTGTATCGTGGATTCGCGATCCACGAAATCCCGAAGTGACGTGGCATGTGGGACCGCGGTTGCTAGTGGAGTACAGGTGGAAGCACATCGGCATATTGGGGATCGAAGTCCCGATAGAAGGAAGAGACGGAGGTGTCGAATCCACACGTGCCATCGCATATCGACATATCGGAGTTTGGGGTTCGGGGATTCATAATGTAAGTGAATCACGATTTCATATTGGCCGATTTCCCGATAGGGAAAGCCCCAACGGAACTGAGTGTTGACTCGTTGACCATCGGGAATCGGGGAAGTGAGAGACCCGATCTCGTGGGTGTTAACTCGCGAATCCGCGAGTTCCAATTTCCCGATTCGCGAAGGGGAGATCGCTGAAGGAGGATACTGTGGGTAACTCTGGAGAGGAGTAGGAAGAGCTTGGACTCTTCGGGCCTGTAAGACGAAGAAGGTCCTGGTGAGAGCAGGGTGGAACCGTGAGGGTTGCCACATAACTGCGTCAATATATGTAAATGTAGATGAAGGACCACTTCATCCAGTGACACACCAACATCATGATGATCCATATGATGAAACAATCAACAATGAACCACAAGATGATGGAATGAATGAGCATCAAGAACCAGAGGATTCAGAGGAAGAGGAGAGAATGGAAACACCACCACCAAAGAATTCATTAATGTGTGTTCAAAAACATCATCTAGAAAGTAAGATTCTTGGAAACAAGGAAGCTTGTCTACAAATTAGACAAAAACTTATAGATACATCTAATTCTACAAAATTTTCACTATTGTCCATAAGTGAACCCAACAATTTTGTGCAAGCAAGTCAAGATAACCACTAGGTCAAAGCCATGAATGAAGAAATAGACCAAATAAAGAAAAATAAGACTTGAGATTTTGTTCCAAGACCCAATAAAAAGAATGTAATTGGCACTAAATGGGTATACAGAAACAAGTTGAATGAAGATGGACAAATAGTCAGAAACAAGCCCAGACTGGTATGCAAAGGGTATGCTCAAGTAGAAGGAGTGGAATTTGAAGAAACATTTTCCCTCATTGCAAGAATTGAAGCTATCAAGGTGTTTTTGGCTTTTGCAAGCTACACAAAATTCAAAGTTTATCATATGGATGTCAAATCAACCTTTTTAAATGGTGACTTAGAGGAAGAATCTTGTGTGGAGCAACCAGAGGGTTTTCAACTGACTGACAAAAAGGATTATGTCTTTCGATTAAAGAAAGAATTATATGGGATAAAATAGGCTCCAAGAGCTTGGTACTGCAAACTGGACATGTATTTGCACTAGCAAGGATTTTAAAAGGGAACGGTTGATAGAAACTTATACATCAAGGTTGAAGGTAATGACCTATTAATTATTGTAGTATATGTTGATGATATTATTTTTTGTAGTAACATTGAATTAATGAGTAAGAAGTTTGCAGCTGCAATGCAAAAATAGTTTTAAATGTCTATGTTGGGGGAACTATACGTCTTTCTTGGTCTACAAATTCATCAATCATAAAGAGGAATTTTTATTTATCAAAGTAAATATCTGAAGGAAATATTGAAGAAATTTGACATGGAAAAGTGTGCACTAGTAAGCACTCATATGACTACTAGTTGCAAACTCAGCAAAGATGTTGATTCTCCAGAAATAAATCAAATCATGTATAGTTCTATGATAGGTAGTTTACTTTATCTCACAACTTCAAGGCTTGGCATCATGTAAGTAGTAGGTTTGGTCGGCAGGTTTTAATCCAATCCTAAGGAAACTCATGTCCTTGCGGTTAAAATAATATTTAGATACATGAAAGGCATTGTTGATTATGGTTTGTGGTATCCAATAGACACATACCATGCTCTCAAAGCTTATATAGATGTAGATTGGGCAGGGATTATTGATGATAGAAAAATCACTAGTGGAGGTGCATTCTTCCTTGGAATGTTTTTAGTGTCCTGGCTCGACAAGAAACAAACTTCCATTTCCCTTTCTACAGTTGAAGTCGAATATATAGCTACAACATCCTATTGGACTCAAGTATTGTGGATAATAAACAATCTCAAGGATATTCAAGTTCATTGTGATCAACCTATCACCATCATGTGTGAAAATACAAGTGCTATCAATATCTCTAAAAAAATTGTTCAACACTCTAAGACTAAGCATATACCAATCAAATAGCATTTTCTCAAAGAAAAGGTTCAGGATCAGGTGGTCAAATTAGCGTATGTTCCTACCAAAGAGAAGATTGCAGATATTTTTACCAAGACATTACCAAGAGAAACCTTTGAGTATATTAGAAAGAGATTGGGTGTGATATTGTCTTCCTTACTTCAATAAAGAACATAGATCACTACTTCTACAAGTGCCCCATTTGATATTGTATTAGGGGCAAGTGATATTGTTGTTAATATTTACATTAATCATAAAAATAAGTTTGCTTTTTTGGAAATGCACATAGTAGAAGTTTGCAATGATTCTTGATGGTATTCTGTTTGAGTGTGGTTATGTGAACGTACAGAGTCCAGGAGCATATTTTAGCATAGGATTGTAGAGGTATTTATTCCCAAGGGGAGAATATACAGAGTCTCTCTTTGTCATTGTTATGAAAGGGGGAGAGTAAAAAAAAAAACCAACAAACCTAGATGTTGATACACATTGAAAGGGGATTGTTTTTGCACACATTGAAAGGGGGAACAAATTAACATAAATGCCATTGATTTTTTAGTTGTGCACATTGAAAGAGGGAGCAACTTAGCATAAATTCCATTGATTTGGCAGTTAGAATATTTTGGTTTCCATCAACGACAAAGGGGGAGTTTATTACACATATTTTGTCATTGATGTCAAAGTGATCATGGACATCGTCAATCATAGTGCAATAACAGACAAGGATGAAAACATAACTGTGTGCAATAACATATAGTATGGCATAAAATATGACGCACATATGGAGGAATTCGTGAAAGGATGAAAAAAATAGTGTGTAGAAGGATCAATGGCATAGAGGAATATCAATGGCTAGGACTTGATCACAGCTATGATCGGTCGGTGAATAAATTCTTGGCGATAACAAATAATTGTAGCTTGATTGACAAGGGGATGACCTACGACGTAGTTTAAAAGTGAAGTATGATGGAGAAAAATGAAACATAGTAGATTTCGAAATATTTCCCTATCTATGATTGTGAACTGGAGTGATGGATGTTGGCATTGCACAATGGATTTGCAACGACTATAGGGTTCTTGAGCTAGTGAGATGAACGATGTAGTAGAGAGTGACAAAATGAAGTCAGTTGCTTGTAATTGGAGAAAAATAAAATCCACAGGGTTCCTTGAGCTAGTCTAAGGAACGACGTAGTGGAATGCGATGAAACAAGTGGAAGTTCAGTGGTCAAGCAAGTGATTCACTAGGGTGCACGCATAGTCTAGGGGGGCTAGTGGTTGAGTGCACTACAAGGAAAGTGCGACAAGTTGAAGACTTATGAATTGAATTTTGCACTCCTATTATATCTACGCATTGGGTGCTCTGTAAAACAAAATGTAAATGGATGTGTCAATTTTGATGCGATGAAAGATTTGGTCACAGAATCAATGCTTCGTTAATAGTTGAAAGGATCAATGATTATCCTTAAATGTTTTTGTAAAACAAGGAAGATTTGGTCTGTTTGATTTAGTCAAAGAATGTCTAGTCGTAATTGAACAAGAAATATTCTTAATTTAGAAATAAGTATATCCACATATAACTAAATAGACTTTCATGTGGTCAAAATATGTCCACAATATAATTGTTATGCGTCTACATACAGTTAGTTGAACTCAACTAAAGATATTATAAACAGGGATGTGCACTGATCAAGTATTGTGTTGATGCGCAGAGAGGGAATATTTTTTGTAATTGTTCAAAGGAACTGAACTAGAGATATATATGATTTTTTATGAATCGAAGAGAAAATTCTTGTTAAAGGTCTAGTTATGTAAGGAAGATCTATTTAGAGAAAACTGAATATAAGGAGGTAGGGTGGTGCAGGGGAGAGGGCTAGTGTCCTAATTCTACATGTTGGTTCCTGAGAGGATTGGTATCCTCATCATTTATAATAGTTTAGTGCCTGAGAGGATTGGTGTCCTCATCATTTGTAATAGGTTGGTTCCTTAGAGGATTGGTGTCCTCATTATTTGCAATAGGTGGGTGCTTGTCGATATAAAAGATTATAAATTGTAAGTTGGTACTTGTAGATGATAATAAAGAAAGATGTTATGTAGTTTTCACCCGCATTGGGTTTCCACATAAAAATTTTGGTGTATTGTGTCTTCTGTGTTGTTTTGATTTATGTATGCTATGGTTATTAAGTAAGAACTTCAAAATAATATTAATCTTTTAAAGAAACTAAAATCAGGAATTCCTAATCAGGCAAGTGATATTGTTGTTCATATTTACATTAATCATAAAAATAAGTTTGTTTTTTTGGAGATGCACATAGTAGAAGTTATCAATGATTCTTGATGGTATTCTGTTTGAGTGTGGTTATGTGCACGTACAGATTCCAGGAGAATATTTTAGCATAGGATTGTAGAGGTCTTTATTCCCAAGGGGAGAATATACAGAGTCTCTCTTTGTCATTGTTGTCAAAGTGGGGGAGTAACAAAAAAAACCCAACAAACCTAGACGTTGATACACATTGAAAGGGGGATTTTGTTGCACACATTGAAAGGGGGAACAAATTAACATAAAGGCCATTGATTTGGTAGTTGCCCACATTGAAAGAGGGAACAACTTAGCATAAATTCCATTGATTTGGCAGTTAAGATATTTTGGTTTCCATCAATGACAAAGGGGGAGTTTATTACACATATTTTTTCATTGATGTCAAAGTGATCATGGACATCATCAATCATAGTGCAATAACAGAAAAGGATGAAAACATAAGTGTGCACAATAACATATAGCATGGCATAAAATATGACACACATATGGAGGAATTCGTGAAAGGATGAAAAAAATAGTGCGTAGAAGGACCAAAGGAAGAAAGGATCAATGGCATAGAGGAATATCAATGGCTAGGACTTGATCCCAGATATGATTGGTCGGTGAATAAATTATTGGCGATAACTGATAACTATAGCTTGATTGACAAGGGGATGACCTACAACACAGTTTAAAAGTGAAGTATGATGGAGAAAAAAGAAACATAGTAGATTTCAAAAGATTTCCCTATGTGCGATTGTGAAGTGGAGCGATGGATGTTGGTGTTGCAATGCGACAACGGATGTGCAACAACTATAGGGTGCCTTGAGCTAGTGAGATGAACGGTGTAGTAGAGTGTGAAGAAATGAAGTCAGTCGCTTGTCAATGGAGCAAAATAAAATCCACAGGGTGCCTTGAGCTAGTGTGAGGAACGACGTAGTGGACTGTGGTGAAACAAGTGGAAGTTCAGCAATCAAGCAAGTGATTCACCAGGGTCCACTCACGGTCTAGTGTGGCTAGTGGTTGAGCGCACTGCATGGAAAGTGCGACAAGTTGAAGACTTATGAATTGAATTTTGGAATCCTATTATATCTACGCATTCGGCGCTCTGTAAAACACAATGTAAATGGTTGTGTCAATTTTGATGGGATGCAATATTTGGTCACGGAATCGATGCTTTGTTAATAATTGAAAGGATCAATGATTATCCTTAAACATTTTTGTAAAATAAGGAAGATTTGGTCTGTTTGATTTAGTCAAAGAATGTCTAGCCATAACTAAACAAGAAATATTCTTAATTTAGAAAGAAGTATGTCCACATATAACTAAATAGACTTTGATGTGGTCAAGATATGTCCACAATATAATTGTTATGCATCCACATACAGTTATTTGAAATCAGATAAAGATATTATAAACAGGGATGTGCACTGATCAAGTATTGTGTTGATGCGCAGTGTAATGAACCTTTTCTTATTCCTGTAAATAATCTCATAAATAATCTGAAACACTAGCTAAATTATAATTAATTATGATATAACCTTAAATTGATTACAAGTTATTAATTAATTATTTTGGATT
>JZKD02S0150668.1:131725-168568 GCA_000966675.3 Picea glauca | reverse complement strand
TTAATGCACACTCTTCCTTGGCTAACAAAATTGTGCACCCTTCTTTGATTTCTTTTATGGAAATGATATGAAATCCTTTTTATGGGACCCACTCTTATCCCTCCTTTTCCAATATTTGGAAGGATTGTGCTTATGCTTAGACTGGTCATAGAAACACTTAGCCTTCCTTATAGTGTCCTCCAATGTATTTGACTGATCAAACTCATTCCTATCATGGTAGGAATGTGGAAATACACTGAGAAAACACTGCTCGCTTTGTCATCCTTGAGGTAAGGTAAATACCTCAACAACTCCATAAATATTTTGGCATAGGAATCCATCGTAAGTTGTCCCAACTTATTCTCACATAATTCCTTGATTTTGTCATAGAAATACTTCTTTGAGAGGTATGCCTTTCTGAAATAGTTCTCTAATAGGTATGCCTTTCTGAAATACTTCTCAAACTCCTTCTAGGTTAGTTTTATTTTCTTCAATACTTTGAGTTCCTTGAGATATTCCCACCATAGGGAGGTTTCTCCATTCAGATTAAATATGCCAATTCGTTCCTTGGTGTTTTCAAAATAATTGTGTACCAGAAAGTACTTCTTAAAACCCAATAACTAAGCTTCGACTTCTTCTCCCTTCTTAATTTCTCCATCAAATGTAGGTGATTTATCCTTCTTGAAATATTCAATAAAAGAAATATGTGAATGTCTCTTCCTTTTCCTTGGAACACTTGATCCAGTTTCATCATTGGACAAATATTTGAAATAAATATTCATGTTGGATGAATCCATGGAAATACTTCCACCAAAATTACTTTTCTTAACATTTCAATTCCTTTTCTTGGAAGAACTCTTTACCACATCACTATGGTCCAATTCATTATTTTCGACATCTAAAGGGGTTTTCAACCTCTCTGATTGTTGCATCTCTAAATTACTAGGGCCTTGTTGCAGATGCTTTTAAATTTCATACATGCTCTGCAGTAGAACTGCATTCAACTCTGCTTGTTCAGCATGAGATCTCATGAGCCTCTCATTATCTTCCTTCAGACTTCTGATAGTGCCCACTAGATCTGGAGGGGTTTATCTATCCCTCCAACCATCAGATTCCTTGTCTCTGAAATGTGATGTGTATTCCATGATGCCCTGCACCATTCACTTTTTCTTTCTTTTCATTACTTATTATGTTCTAAAACAATGAAACATTGTTATCCCTTACATATATCAACATCGTAGCATGAATTATTGGCATAATAAAATATTTCTTAAACAATTTTAAGAAGACTTGGCGACTCATTCAAGCCTATATTTTGAACTCATCTCTGATACCACTATGTAACACACCCGACCCCTTAACCTTTAATTAGGTTGGTGATGCGTATAAAATTCCACTTTCTAAAATCAATTCTTTTATATCTCTAAACCCCATAGATGGATTATTCTCATCGTGATATTTCCATCTATTGTAACTATGCTCAAAATCGAGCTTTAAATCGAAAGTTGTAGTCTTCCGAAGTTTCCAGGCTCTCAACTATCATATCCACCTTACTTCCATGGGACATCCACGCAACACCTTGTCACTTGTGCCATCCAAAGTGGCATTGAATTAAAAATTTGGTGTGGAATCTACCACATGTCCCATTGGGTATCCCATATTAATGACTTCGGTCACTTGGACCTATTTTCTTCATAGTTGGGGCTCTCCTTCTTTGGATCTGTGAGTAACCCCAACTATCAAGTTTCGAAAATGAATTTTTTTGGCAATTCTAGACCCATATCTAATGGCTCTCGGACCTTGAAAGCTAATGGTTCCAATTCCTTCAACACCTTTGTCTTGCACGAAAAATAATGTTTTCTCCTTTAAACTCGTCTAAGGTGAACAAGTGGGGCCTACACATATCCATGACTGAGATTTAATCTTTCCTCTTCATTGTTAGGATATTTAGACACTTAGGAGTTAGTTAAGATCTACTTGGTCTAATGTTTCGTTAGGTAAAAGTGTGTTTCTTAGTGTGTTTATTTAGTATGCATTAGTATTCATTTGTAGTTAGGAAATCCAACGGTCTTGATATGTTCCCAACATAGAGTGATTTGACGGTTCATATTCTCCTCGATCTTAATGACCATTTCTATGTGGCTTAACACCTGATTGGTCCATAATCTCTACTTAAAGAGCATGGAGGGTCATTTTCCAATGATTGATTGTGAGAAAATCTCTCAATAATATTTTTCTTTTGCATTAATAAACTACTCCAAGTGGCCGCATTGGCTGGGGTCGTGGATGTTTCCCTGTAGTGGTTTTACCACATCAAAACATCAGTGTGTTGATATTTGATCTGGTTGTGTGAGTGGTTACTGAAGGTGTTCGTTCTCTATTGGAATACATGTGTTGTTGAACATCGTATCAAATCCATTTTCTTTCCCTTGTTTCCTCACATAAATGGGAGGTCCATCTGATGGATGCCAAATCTGCCTTCTTGCAGGAAGATTTGCAAGAATAAATCTACATGGAACAACCTCTTGTCTATGTCTAGAATGAATCTAGCCTTGTGTTTCACCTTAATAAATCTATTTATGGCCTTAAGAAAGATCCCTGAGCTTGGTATGCCAAAATGGAAAACTTTATTATTGACACCAAATTCTCTATATCCCATTCTAATCCTAATGTCTATACCAACAAAGTATTAATCCATCTCATAATCCTTGTCCGTTATGTTGATGACCTCATCCTTACTGGTAGTCACTCAAAACTTTTAAGCAATGTGGAAACCAACCTTAAGAACAAATTTGAAATGACAGACTTAGGTTTTTTTGCAATATTTCCTTGGCCTCCAAGCTTTGCAAACCAATGAAGGAATTTTTCTTTCCCAGTCTAAGTATGCATGTAACCTTCTTCATCACTTTCACGTGGACGATTGTAAACCATCCCATTCTCCCTTCCAGTTTGGAGTCAATATTACTGCCACCTGTACTCTCGAAGTTGATGCCACCCTGTACCATTAGTTAGTTGGTAGTATCTTATACTTGACTCATACATGTCCTTATATTTCCTTTGTTGTTGATCTTGTTGCCTGGTATATGAAAACACCCCATGAAATACATTGGAAAGAAGATAAAAGGATACTTTGATATGTCCATGGTACAATTTAGTTCAGGATACATTACATTTTAGGGGGGAATCCTTTATTATTTGGTTTCATTGATTCAGATTGGGGTGGCAACCCTGATGATCAGAGTCTACTGCAGGTTATGTTTTCAGTCTTGGTTCAGGACCTGTCACTTGGGCCTATAAGAAACAATAGGATATTTCACTTTCTTCAGCAGAAGCAGAGTACCAAGCAGTGGTAAATGCAAGTTAGGAATCCTTGTGGCTTTGACAGATCCTTTCAGAATTTGGATTCCAGAAGCAGCGTCCGACCAACCTTTGGGGTGAAAATTAGAGTGCCATCAAGCTCTCCAAAGACCCATTTCAACATCAGCGTAGAAATCACATTGAGATACACATTCACTTATTCATAAAGCTCATTCATGATCAAGTAATTGAAGTGATCTTTTTCCCTACAGAAGATCAAGTTGCAGACATTTTCACAAAGTCTCTTATAGAAGCGAAGTTTTCCAAACTTAGATCTATGTTAGGATTTCAGGAAGTTGTCACTAAGGTGGGATAGGTTCTAATGCCTCCTTCCTTCTTGTATTGTGTAACTATTGTAAATCCTTCAATCCTATCCCAAGTTTTTCTTAAGGGGGGATGTTAGGATATTTAGACACTTAGGAGTTAGTTAAGATATACTTGGTCTGATGTGTCGTTAGGTAAAAGTTTTTTTTTTAATGTGTTTCTTTAGTATGCATTAGTATGCATTTATATGTTCCCGACATAGAGTGATATGATGGTTCATATTCTCCCTGATATTAACGAACATTGATCTGTGTCTTAACACCCGATTGGTCCATGATCTCTATTTAAAGAGCATGGAGGATAATTTGTCGATGATTGATTGTGAAAAACTCTCTTGTAAAATATATCTGTAATATATTTCTTTTGCATTAATAAACTTCTCCAAGTGGTCGTGTTGGATGGGGCCATGGATTTTTCCCCATAGGGGTTTTACCACGTCAAAACATCAGTGTGTTGATATTTGATCTGGTTGTGTGAGTGGTTACTGAAGGTGTTCGTCCTCTTTTGGAATACATGTGTTGTCGTACATTCACCAACTAATGGATTTTGTTTGACCTTGAGGTCCTCTTCGTCATCGGCCCAAGTTCCTAACCTCATCTCATACCTATGTCTTCCATATCCCAACGAACGGCTAGGATATAATGACATATAGATATGACGGTCAAGGTTTTGTTCGAATACCTAAGAGCTTCCACTCTCACTAGGACCACTCTCATCATGACAATTATTCGTTTTTCAACACACATCACCCCTCAATGCATGGATTCTATGTTGGAAACCCACGTAAACATGACATCACTTTCCCTTTTTTCCTTGCTTAAGCGGGGATCATTCCATTCTACGACTAATATTTAATCTCACTTATATACCAATCAACGGTCCTCATTCTTTCCCAAGTATTTTTCATTGTCAACATTCCCTCGTCATTGTCAGAGATTCTTTCTCCTTCCCTTGGTCTCTTTAATGCCTCAGTATCTCGACAAATTGTCTCAATCTTCCATCATGTCAAATCAATGACTATCGATGGCTCTGGGACTTCATCGTCGCCAGACCCATTTTTATATCAATTTTTCAACTTGGATATTTTAATGATCTCACCCATCGATGTATGGAAGATATTAATTCAACCAATCCAAATCAACGAATGGGATATTCCTCAACTCAACATAAGGTTTTTCACTGGATAAAGGTATGAAATCGGAACTTAGTCAATTTTAGGGGTTCTTCAAAAGTTTTCTAGATCTCCAAGAGTTCAAAAACTACTCTGATACCAACTAAGGATCTCTTGCTTCCTTGGGATGAAGTTTCATATCTTGCAAAATTTCCATTTAAAATAGGTGGAAGGTTTAATAGGTAGAGTTTGTTTGAACTACATAGAAACTCTCCTCACACATCAGAGCATTTCCTTTGCCAGTCTTGGATAAATATTTTGTTCATATCATGTAAAATTTTCACTCATGAACATGATATTATCTGGGACCACAAGGCTTGTTACCCCTACAAAACTCTATGAATACCAGGATACTCAAGCCACCATCCAAATGAAGATAATGTCCATGTCTTGCAATATTTTCTCCTAAGATGAAACATCCTCAGGGATGCATGCTACCATGCTTGAATTATTTCCATGAGCTAATAGGTAAACAATGAAAACAAACAAAGATATTCCACTTCACTTAGGAATTCAATTTATTATTTACATGCATTCAAATTCCCCTTTTTTATTCATAAAAATAAATGTTTACATCATGAACAGACATTCAATAGGTCAACATAAACACTTATATATTCAAGAGATATCAACAACCAACTAACTGAGAGAGGATATCTTTCCTCCCAACCTTAGCATGTGTTGTAGAGTTCCTTACTACAACAAGCCACCCCCGTTCCAAGCCATGATATCACAAGGGAAACAATTTAGTTGGTTCTCAATTACAAAATTATCCAAGAAGGTTACTATCCTTCCCCAATAACAACAACAAAAGTTGTCTCATTCCCACTAAGCTCAGGGATTCCACAGGTTTATCATGTACCTCCCCAACTGGATTTCCTCTACATAAGGGATCCCCTTCTTTCCTATATAGTCCCTCGGCAATATCTCTTTACTAGTTTTGGTTTTTCTTCAGTCAATACCAAGTTACAACCCTTTATCACTCTAGTTTGGATTTGCTTCTTCTTTGTTTTAGGGTGATCAAAAATCTCTTGGACGAGCTTCCTATTTTATTCAATGAAATCTCTCCAATTTTTTCTCTTCTTCATGTGCCCTTGAATTCCTTTGTTCAATGTGTCATTTTCCTATGTGTCTCCTCCTTTGTTTCCTCTTGTTCTACTGGTGATGTTTTTCACCTTTGGCCCCTTCCTCCTCCAATGACTTGGGGTTCATGTGACTTCTTCCAGACACAACCTATTGTTTGGGATTCAAATTCATGAAGGGGAAAATCTGTGGATGCCTTGTTGTTAGGTTATTCAGTTGACCCCTCTTCTCCTCAAGAGATTTGGACTATTAGTAGTATTAACTTCCCCATCCACCAATAATTTTCCCTCTTTAACAGTTCATGTGGTCATTTGCAGGTTCAAGTATGTGAGCAAGTGGTGTATTCAATTTGTAGGTGTAGGTTGAAGTGTTAAGAAAGCTTCATGTTTTCCCCATTGAATCTTCTCCACTCCACCTCATCCATACCACTCCATCAGTTTCCACTTGTGACATCATGGAAAATACTATCAAGGATTTTCCCTCTCATTCGTTTGTATAGTATTTTTCATTTATTACAACATAATTACAAGCTTCATAATCACATTATATGAATTCTTAGCATAATTACAGCTATGGGGGGAAATGAGGTGTTACAATAGGGTATTCCAGAGTCAATGCAAGGATGCATTGTGTAGATGTGGCCATGATTATTGACACATTGGTTTTATTTATTTGTAAAGTTTTATTTCATTATGAAAATCTTGGTGTGATGATAATTGTTGATGTTTGATAGCATCAGACATGTATTTCCACATAGTTCTAAGTGTCTAGATGTGTGGAAATCATCCAAATCTTTCTACCTTGAGAATTTACTTTCATTAAATGAATTATTAAATTAAAGTTGTTTTTTTAATTAGTTGAGATATTTAAGAAAATGCTAAAAGTAATTAGCATTTAATATTATCCATTGATCTCAAGTGAGGTGAAAAGTAATCTCAATCGTGAATCACTTTGTAGATTAGAGTTAGGTCATAACTCAATATTATAAAACAAAGGCTAGGGTGAAGGAGGAAGATAGTTGACAGATTTATATAGAGCATAGAAGAATTTTTTGTCAACAGGTTGGATAACAAAGGACTGTGATTTAAAGAGATATTGGATAGGTGAAGAAGGAATTCCATCTAGAGATCAAATCAAGGAGAAGAAAGAACAGAGGCATCCACAAGTAAGTTTCAACAATTAGTGATGCCACAAGAAAGGGTTGCACTGTATGGAGCTTGTCATACAATCCTTGAGGTCCTGTATATGGGCTTCAGTGGAGACAAACATGTATATGTGGGTTTTCTTAAGGAAAGACACATGCACCTCAAAAATCATGTGATATCTAGGTAGTACAATAGAGCAGACTTTGTCAGTCTTGTCTGCAATTGTATTTCTCTTAGTGGGCCATTATCCTTGTTACATGAGCCCTGATTTTATCATAATAAAATTATCTCAATACTGATTTTCCCTCTATGGTTTTTCTAGGGGTATCTACCAAAAAATATTGGTGTTTATGTCTGCATGATTTGGTTTCTAGTATTGCTTCCACTATCTTTATTTGTGTTGAATATTCCAGCAATGAATTTTTTTTTGTGAGATGATAATATGATTTGGAGTAAGGAAATCACTAGATAACAATATAACTAAGTGCTGAAGTAAGGGGATTTCAACATGGAATCAGAGAAATGGCTCTAAGAGGGAGCCAATATCAGGTTGTACAATGGCAAGTCTATTATATATGAGTGACCAGGATATAGATATAGTTCACATCTAGGGTTACAATAGAAAATATATTGGATCAAGAGTGCCATGGTGGGTGTTTGAAGGACCAAGAATAGATCCACTATCTTATGCGGTAGATCTATAAGATCTATAGGAGATCTTAGAATATTTAAAAACCAATAGGAAGAAATAGAAGGATAGATTTCCAGGAAACAACTGTATAGAGGTAAAACTTGGTTTTGTAGAAGTATGAAGTTGTACACGGGTTGTGGTGGTAAAAATCACATACATATGTGGGTTCTAGTAAGGAAATTCATGTACATACATGGGTTTGAGTAGGAACGAGTGCGTACATGATCATATAAGTTGTACAAAAGTAGTTTTAGTAGTGAAATTCATTGAGTTCTTGAGCCATGAAGGACTATGAATCAAGAGGATCTCAGCAAGGGTGAAGAAGGACTCTCATATAGAGATAAGCCCAAGGAATAACAAATCTATATGAGTCAGTGACTCATATAAAGGAAAATAAGTATTTATTTCTCAAAGAAGATCTTAGCAAGGGTGAAGAAGGACTTTCACCTAGAGATTTAATCAATCCAAAGGAGTAGGAAGCAACAATAGACAAATTTGGTAGCAAGGAAATATATGGGAAGTAGAGAAGAAATAAGTACAACCACAGGAAATTCTAGTAGACTGGAGTAGAGTTCCAGAGTTGTATGCATTAAGAAGGTCAATAAGGGCATTTGTTTATGCAGACTATGGTGTAGAAAATAACATATATAAGTAAGTTGCAGTGAGGACAGGTGTGTACAACTATAGAAAATTTACAGGTATAGGATCATATAGAAGCAATAGAGGTGTTAGGTTGCAAGAGTTGTCTATTTCTAAGTGGATAGAAAATATGACAAACACATGAGAGCTATTTAGCAATCTGACGAAGGACTCGGGGATCCATGTGGAGCTTGGTAATGACACCAAGTATGCAGTGAAGGGAGAGGGAAAAATATTGTTCTGGATTGAGTCAGGAGGTTCATTGGAAGCCCAGGAGTTGCTAGATGTACCAGAATTGAAGCAATTTCTATCGGTTTTGATTTTGGAGGACAGGGGTTTTGCCATTATTTTTGAAAGAGGGAAAGTACTCATATGTTCAAAGGGATATATCCATGACACAGCAATCAACGTTGGTGTCAGAGAAGGTAGGGTATACAGGTTGTAAGGAAATATTGTAGGAAAATCCAAGGGGATATTGGATCATGGTTCAATGTCAATGAAAAAGGAGTAGCAAGAGGCTTTGAAGGGAACAAAGTGTTCAGACACTTCCAGTGTGCTGATTCAACCTTCATATGAGAACAGGGAATTATTCCCTTCTAATTTTTTCAGGAGACCAAGTCGATACGATATGATATTGATGGATGCTCGTGAGCAAGACGCTCCTAGGATAACATTGAGGGAGAGAAGGCCTTCAACAAAGTTTCCAAACTTTGTGGAATTGATATGTAGCATCATCAATTTCGTGACTTCTAGTATTCAGGGAGAATTTGACCAAAAAGGTTGGAGGGATGCTAGTGAGTAGGATAATGTGTCAAACATTGTGCCAGGGTCAGAGGGAGAACCAGTTCTAGGTGGATTTTCAAGAAATATCTTCCTCACTAAGAGGGAGTGTTGATGTTTGATAGCATCGGATAGGTATTTATGCACAAGTCTAAGTGTCTAGACGTGTGGAAATCGTCCAAATCCTTCTACCTTGAGACTTTACTTTAATTAAAGGAATTATTAAAGTAAAGTGATTTTATTAATTAGTTGAGTTATTTAATGAAATTCTAAAATTAATTAGAATTTAATCTTAGCCATTGATCTCAAGTGGGGTGAGAAGTAATCTCAACCATCAATCACTTTGGAGATTATGGTTAGGTAATAACTCATTCTTATAAAAGCAAGGCTAGAGTGAAGAAGGAACATACTTAACACATTGATAGAGGGTGGAGAAGGACTTTTTCCTGGAGGGTTGGATAATGAAGAACTATGATTCAAGGAGATCTTGGATAGGTCGAGATGGAATTCCATCTAGATATTGGGTCAAGGAAAAGATAGAACATAGGAATTTGCAAGTGGGTTTCAACAAAACAAAGCCACAGGAAAGGGTTGCGCCATACACAATTTTATGTATAGTCCTTGAGGTCGTGTATGTAGGTTTCAGTGGAGACAGGTGCATACATGTGGGTTTGCTTAAGGAAATATGTGTACACCTCAAAAAACATTCAAGATATGAATCGTACAATAGAGCATACTTTGTCAGGTTTGTCTACAATTGTATTTCGCTTCGTGGGCCATTATCCTTATTAGAGGAGCCTTGATTTTGTCATAATAAAATAATCTTACTATTGGTTTTCCCTCCATGGTTTTTTCGGGGTTATCTACCCAAAAATATGTGTGTTTATGTGTGCATGATTTGGTTTCCTGTATTTCTTCGGCTATCTTTATTTGAGTTGAATATTCCAACAATGTGTTTTTTTTTGTGAGTTGCTAATCTTATTTGCAGTAAGAAAATCACTAGATAAAAAGATACCTAGGTGCCAGAGTAAGGGGATTTCAACATTAATGCATGTAGAGTGAATGTTGGTTTCATTCTAGATAACATGATTAATGGTTTGATTCTATTTTCAATGTGAATAATGGCTGGAAATGATTGAATTTCTAGTAAATTACAATTCTGAGATCATTTCATGAACTATTGAAAATGTGCATGAGCGCTAACAATTATGTTTGGTTGTAAGAAAGTTGAGAAAATTGTAGGGATAATGGTATTGGATATATCAGATATGTAAGCCCATATGGAAGACTAATATATACAGTTGCAAAACCCAAACATAATAAGAAAAAATCTCATGCCTGAGAAATTTTATTTTCATGTCTAAAACAAATTTGAGAAATTAAGAATTGAAAATTGTTATGATATGCTAACAATTTGTTTGGATGCATGGAAATTGAGAAAATTATAGGGAGAATGATCTTGGATATGGAATTCATGCAATCCCATAAGGAATATTGATATCTACAGTTGCAATAGCCAAACATAATGAGTAGAAAACTCGTGCTTGGGGAATTTTGTTTTTCCTATATAAAAAAGATTTGAAATTTTATAAATGGAAATTGTATGATGATGTCTCATATTGACTATATGCATATGATGTAGATGGGATGATTGCCACATGTTACAGATTGCTAGTGGAAGTCTAGTAGAAATTTGGAATTTTTCTTCACATGAACATCTTCGAAAATGATGGATCACATAAGGGATTGTATAAAAGTGAAAGGGATCCCTGATCCTAGAGAGTGAGTTGCATTGTCAAAGAACCAGACTTTCAGGCTTGAAGAGTGAAATTTAATGTGATTTTCACTGTCGAAGAACTATGTTGTCATGCCTGAAGAGTGAATTCTAGGGTTATTTTCACTGTCGAAGAACCTGGTTATAAGGCTTGAAGAGTGAACTCTAGTGTGATTTGCATTGGAGAAACAAGATTGTTTTTGTTTATCTTTCTTGGTAATTTTTCCTAGAAAGGAATCCCTTGAGATCCCCGTAGTGAGATTCCTAGTTACATGTGCCAAAGAGACCTTGAGAAGCTAATGGTGTCATCTGATGGACTAAGGACAATGAAGGGGGCACATTCCTTGGGTCAACCATGATAAAATAATGGTATAGACTGATCGACTGAGAGAAATGAATGGGGTACATTCATTGGGTTGGGAAAGTCAAGAGGAAGATAGTTGGTGGAAAAAGGATAGTTGTAGAAGAATTTTTATGGGTTATGTATATGTTTTTGGGTCAGGATGCATATGCATCTATGTTTTGGGTCAGAGTGCCTATGTATTTATGGATTTTGGGGCCATAGAGCCTATGTATTTATGTATTTTGGGGGTAGAGTACCTAGGTATTTATATTTAGGTTAGAATGTTTGTGTGATATTAGGTCGGAGAACCTATATGTTCATTAATCGCTAGAGATCCTAGCATTCAACTTGTATATACATCGTCTGGTGTTGTGCACTGAGGATAATGCAAAAATAAGGGGGAGGAAAATGTAGCATCCCCAATTTTAATCCCCACAAATTATAATATAATTGTATAAATGTGAATTAGGATGGTGAGATGATGTGTCGGGGTGAAAATCCCATATTGATTTAATGTGGTCGGAGGCCAAATTGTATATTATGTGCATTGAATAATTAATAAAAAGTAGTAATTTTTTGTTGTGATACAAGAGGGAAGAAAACGATGGGGGAGCTATGATTCCACTAGAGATAGGGGTCCAAAGGGGAATTTTTCATGGGTATTAATCCAACCCACATTCCTGAAATTATTGTCATTATGTATAACCTTCTATTTGGTGTTGAGTGTTCCCAAAGCCATCCATTTAACTCATGTAAGAGGGTGGGTGTGAGAAGTTACGTCACATAGTTATTGGAGACCATGGGTTGAAGTACAATCATCTTTGGGAAGAGTGAGAGTAAAGAAAGAAAGGGAGAAGAAGGGAAATTCGTATGGAGAATAGAGACAAATTTTACATGCAAATTTTGGGCAGCAAGAAGAGGGTTAAGTGTTAGAAAGAGCACCATCCATGTTGTTCTTGAATTCAACCATTGTTTGGTTATGTTTGATGTTGAAAAAGAGGCTCGTGTGCCTGCAAAAGTAGGTTGTAATCCTGTAGGACTTTTTCCTATTGAGGAAATGAATCAAGAGCCTTCTGAAGGCTGTTGTGAGCACTCCTTGAGCAACTGAGAGTTCCTGGAAATTCCCAATTGAGAGATTCTAGGAAAACTGGGTGCATTGAAATCCTTGATAAATGAATGGTACAATTTGAGGGATTGTAATGAACTGTGAAGGGACTACTTTCCTTTGGTTGTGCAAGTTGTGGGGAAGAGAGCCAAAGGATTGGGACTATTGTGGGAGTAGAACCTGGATTTTTGGTTGTTGTGTGTGGATCGTGGATAGCCAAGAGGGATAGATCTCTTTGTGGACTCATAGCCTCAGCTCAGGGGTGGCCTATGGTTGAGAGAAAATTAATAACAACACCTATGCTTGGGAGGTTTATCCTTCATACATAGTCATTTGGTTAACTATTAACAGATAAGTTTATTGTTGTTTTTATGATGATATTCGACTGTGTAAATATTTTATATGAACGTTGTATGTTTGTTGTTTTGCTTGAACAATTGCATTCATGGTTTTCTTTATGTTGCAGATGCATTTATAATTATGGTATCATACATGGTTGAATATGTGTGTGATATATAGTTGGTAAGCTACAAGAAATTAATGAGAAGAAAATCTTAATTTCATATGTGTATTATGTACATAATGTTCTTTAGTTGAGTTGGGTGTGTTATAGGTAGTCTATTACAATTTATATTTTCAATGTTAGTTATGAACTTGTCACTTGGGTTTGTAAGACTAAATGTGTCCTTGCTCCTTCAACAAAATAAAAGTGTCAAGTAGCAATTACTTCAAGTCAAGAAGCCTCATGGCTTCAACAAATCCTTTTAGAGTTTGGATTCCACCAACAACATCTAACCACAGTCTAATGTGATAAACAAAGTATCATTCATCTCATCAAATATCCAATTCAACATCAATGCAACAAACACATTGAGCTACACATACACTTCATCAAAAATCTTTTTCATGATCACATTCTCGAAGTGTTCTATTGTCATAGAGATGATCAATATGTATACATTTTCAGAAAGACTCTTATAAAAGAAAAGTTTTCCAAGATTTTATTTATGTTAGGAGTTCATTAAGTTGGCATTAAGGGGGGATAGGTACTAATGCATCCTTCCTTATCCTATTGTGTTTCCTTTGTAAATCCTTCAATTCTATCCTAAGTTGTTCTTAAGGGGGGATGTTAGAATATTTAGACACTTAGGAGTTAGGTAAGATCAACTTGGTCTAATATGTATTTAGGTAAAGTTTGTTTCTTTAGTGTTCTTTTGCAACTAACTAATTTGATGGTCATGATTATTTTCTAGACACAAAGTCATCTAATGGTTCATCTTCTCCTTAATACTAACAACACTTGACCTCTGGCTTAACACCTGATTTCTCCATGATCTCTATTTAAAGAGCATGGAGATTCATTTGTTGATGATTGATTGTGAGATATTCACATGTAAACTATTTTATTTTTTGCATTAATATATTTCCATAATTGTTCATGTTGGTTGCGGTCGTGGACTATTTCCCTCTTTGAGAGTTTTAGCTATGTAATACACTAGTGTAATGTTATTTGATCTATTTTGTGAGTGATTTCCTCAAGGTGTTCAACATGTGTGGATATACCCTATTTCTCAAACCATTTCCCCCATTTTTTCATTCCCCCCGCTTTTTTAATGATTTTGTTTGTAAGGATACTGAGCTTTTATGTCATAGTTTCAAAAATATTGTAATTTTAAGCCCAAAAAAAGATTATTTCTAGTAGCACCTCTTTTTTATTTGGGGGTTGGTTTTAATATTTTGTTGGAAAGGGTTCCAATTGTGAAGGCCATGGTTTCAAATNCAAAAAAAAAAAAATGAGGGTGGGGAGTGCTACTAGGATCACCACTTTTCTATTTGGGGGTTGGTTTTTAAGATTTTGATTGTGACAGTAGTATTTGTTAAGTTCATGGGTTCAAATAAGTTGTAATTTTATACTTTAAAAAAAGGGTACTACTGTTAGCATCACTATTTGATTGAGGGGTTGATTTTAAGGTTTTTGTTGGCAACATGTTGGCACACAGTGGCAATACCCGGGGTTCAACATTAATTCACCAACAAAACCCTTAAGATACCATCCCTTTTGGCATCACTCGCAAGTAGGTGAAGTCTCACCCAAGGTATCTATGGGGAATGGAGGAAATAGGTTTCTGCAGTCATGAAGGGATGGGAGGAATTCATCATAACCATTATAATTAGCTATCATTCATTATACCATACATCATGTGCACATAATCATCAGAACCAATAACATATTCATAGTAATCATTCATACATTATGTGTGTGCAATAAACAAAACATTAACCAAACACATCACAACATAACGTAACACCCAGACACCATATTTAATGTGGTTCACCCAAGATGGGATATGTACAAAACATTTATCTTCTTATATTATTATTTGGAATCATTCCTTACAAAATGTGTGTACTGAAATCATACATGATATCACAGTTAAACCCAAAATTCCCTTTTCATTCACACATATAGTGCACACGTATCTCTTCTCTCTCATATTATTCTCTCCAAAAAATACTCAATACTTGACTCATTCATTCATTCTCTCCTACTCGACTCCTTTACTACCCAAAAACCCTTTACATATTTATACATTTACATTAGGGATTAACCCATCACAAAGGACCAAAATGCCTAACTAACTTCCTTCATTCACGCGCGTTGATCCTTAAAATGCATTAACTTCCTTTCTTCTTCTTTGTACGCTCTAACACATTTCCCAAATCTTGTCCCAACAAGCCCACAACACTCACCTATGGCGCATCCTGAGGCACTAAGCTCTATTGTTGCACTCCCTTCAATGTCGCAATGAGCTTCTCAAAAGTCTCACTTGTAGTTGTGATCTTTTCATTTTCTTGCACTTCTTGCACCAAAATTTTGTTTGTCATATGCATAGTGATTTCTAACTTAAGACATTATTCCTGAATAGTAATTAATTCAAATAAGTGTGGAACTCCTTCAATTGCTTTAATTTTCTCCTTCAATCTGGGTAGATGGTTTTCTTGTTTCTCAAGTATCATAAATGTTGCAATACCTAGGTTCTTGCTACTAGCAAGTTCTCTTCCCTTATTCTTCATGTTCTTTTTCTTCTTCTTGATCCTTCTCTAGTTCTTGTGTCTCTTTCCGCGTCCTTTACAACCTCGTTTCCATCTTGTTCTGGGAAATTTTTCCAAACTTGAATCTGTGTCTTCCGCCCTTGGGACTTTTTCATGTATCGACGTTGTTTCTTGTTTACCGCAATCTTTGTTCCTGATGTAGAATCTCATGTATTTATTAGTGCCATAGCTCTTTGAAACACACTCAAATCTATTTACAACATGCTCGACTCTCTCTACAACATACTTTATTTTCTTTGCAACATTGGCTCTCTATGGCTCTTTGTTCTCTCGAATGTGCATGCAACAATAACATTTTCTCGTCGCCCTTTCTCTACTTTTATAGTTTGTTTCCAACAATTAACTTCCTCTTCATGCCCAAACCTCCAGTCCCATCTGATTGAACTTGCATTCAATTCCTTCCATCTTCTGCATTAAATTAGTACTTATCCGATGGATCATGGTCTATATTTTCCATCCTGTCAGGATCTTCGTCGCCCCTTTAAATTTATGACTACGTGTTTTTGTTATCTTTCCATCATGTTTTCTCTTTAATTCCTTTCTCGTGATCCACACAAATCTTTATCAGTGTTTTTCAATTATCCTTTTTGCATGCAATTCCATTTTCCTTCCTTTCCGCAACATTTCCTCTTCTTCTAACTTGACTACCTAATCCATAATTTTAGTTCTCTTTGTTGAAATATTGTAACTGCAAAGAGTATTCTATTTATTATTCATTTATTATTCATTATATCAATCCCCTTTTGTGGATTGATCATGTCGGGCATTGTAATTGACCAAATCCCCTTTTGCGGATTGGTCAAACCCTAAATATATTATGCAAATTGAGAAGTCGGCCCCCAAGAAATTTAAAGTGGTTTTAACCACTCAGAAGACAAGTCAGCTTTTCCCAGTGAAAAGACACATTTTCAACGCCTGTCAGTTTGTATAAATAAAGGAAGCCAATGCCTCATTTTTTCACTCACTCATTCAATCATATAGAGCGCAAGTTTGGTAGTTGCAGTTGGAGAAGAGGGAATACAAAGAGGCACATTACTCAGTAGATGATTGTAACATACCCAACCACCCAGAGGTCGGGCTACACCACTTAAAAAGGTTTCAACACAACTAACCACCCACAGGATAGGCATGATACAGTCCCAAGAATCAGTTCTCTGATCTCTAATGCGAAAACAAAGGAGTTCTCAACAATGTTAGAAGCATGCACACCACATGAATAAGACAAGATCCATGTCACAGCATAAAAGAGATAAACAATGTGCCATGCACAACAAATAACCAGCAGACGATCACATTAGAATACATATCTTAGAGATAATTAAATACACAGTGGAATACATTAAATAGAAAACATAGAGAGCACTTATCTTTGCAAGTAAACATTCACCAACTGGATGCAGATCAAGGATGTTCCTCCCAACCATAGACGTTGTTGTTCATTTACTCTCAACAGTAGGTCACCCCCGAGCTAGGGCTATGAATACACAAACACGGGTCCTAGGCCAAGTCTAAATACATAGTAGTTGGCTAAGTATCTCTCAGGTTTCCCAACCTCACAACAATCCTAATTTCCATCTCTCTTTCCCCCTCATCCTGCACAACCCCAAGAAATGAAAACCTTTCTCTGCCATGCAATCCCTGAGGCTATTCCATTTTTTTCTAGGGCTCCAGTGCTACTGGTAAGGAAATATCCCTACTGGAAATTCCAAGGACTCTCAGTTGTGGACAGTTCCATCTGAACTGCCATCAAGTTCATGCACACAGGCATCCATTCCCTCCGGGAATAATCAGTAAATCATTACAGCCATTCAATGATGGTTCTCCTCTTCCTACCATTTGTTTCCATGCTCAGCCCAAGAGCACATGAACTAGCAGTAGTGAGTGAAGAGGAAGAAGAAGGAGTGAACCAATGAGAAGAGGATGAACTAAGGGGAAAACGAACCTAAAACATCCCCCAAGGGATGTTTAAATAATTACATGAACACAAAAGCCACATGGCCTCCCTCCCAAGAAGCTCATCTAACCCCCTCTTCTCCATAAAATAAATTATGGGTAAATAAAATAATAATAACAAGACTTAGCCCCTCAAGCCCCCTCTCGTGTGGAATCATAGCCCCCTATCTCTTTTGTCCTTGTCGGTCTTGCAGCCAGTGGTGTATTTTATTAATATATAGGAAGTGTTACATTTCCTAGGCACTCTATCCCCTTTTCAACTTTACCGGCTCACCAGCCTAAGTCATATTTACATAACACATTATAGTTTATAAGGGTTAGAACTGGGATGTTACATCCCCCTCCCCTTATTTTAGCACTATCCTCAATGCACAACACCATTCCAATGTTATTAACATTACAATTTCAGGCCCATTGGCCTTAATTCACACAAGAAATCTAGCCCAATATTATATACATAGGCACTCTAGCCTAAAACATGTATGCATAGGCATTCTGACCCAAAGCATGTATGATGATCTTCAGAATTTATATTTTTGGCAGCAGTTCCAACCAACAAGTTCTCATTCCCTCTCAGCCTTGCACAACCCAAAGAAATGAACCCCTTTCTCTGCCATGCAGTCCCTCAGGTTGTTCCACTTCTCCCTGGCTTCAGTGCACTCAGCCAGGAAGTTTCAGAGTTGTGGGTTCTAGAACTCCAGTTGTAGCAAGTCCATTGGACTTTCTTCCTTTCATGCCTTTGTCATTTAGTTGCTCCAACATCACCTTTTTTTCTCTCATATTCTGGTACTTTTCTAGATATTCAACATTCATCATTTTCCTACAATATTTCAAATTAGCGAGCATGTCAGTTCAAAATTTGTGCATAAAATTCTCATTCTTTCTCATATTGTAAGAGTAAATTTTCATAATCCAATACAATACTTATCTATGTGGTTCATGGATCTGCATCCATATGGTTGTCTCGTTAACTTGGCTCATTGTTTTCCTTGATGTACCCATTATGTGCATGACCCCAATCAAGAGCTATCAAAGTCTCCTCTTCCTTGTGGTCACTCACTTTCTAGGCCCAGTCTCAGGCATACCCTTTTCTGCTATGCAGTCCCTCGGGCGATCAATCTTGCCTGACCAAGGTCCTCTTGCACAAGAATTTTTCTAGGGACACAGGGTTCTCATGTCACAACAATAGCCTTTTCCATTCTTTCCATCTTGCATATCCAACATCTCATCAGTATTATACACATACAGTCATCATGAGATATCATTATAACCATTTCAAACATAAATGTGAAATTTGTTTTATACAGGAAAACAAAATTTTCCAGGCATGATCTTTCTACTCATAATGGTTGGCTCTACAGCTGTAGATATCATTATTCCTTATGGGCTTACATCCCTTCCATATCCAAGACCATTCTACCTACAATTTCTTCAATTTACATTTGGCCAAAACAATTTGTCAGTAATTATCAAATCATAATTACCAAAACTGTTTTATATAGGAAAAATAAAAATTCTAGACATGAGCTTCTGCTCATAACAATTTGACTCTTGTAGCAATAGGAATTGGTATTCTTTATGGGCTTACAACACTACCATATCCCAGACCCCCTTCCTCCTGCAATTTCAACATTCCTCGGCCAAACAAATTGTCAATATCTCATGTACAAGATATATATTTTCATGGCAATGATTCAAAAAAAAATCCACAAAGTGCTCTCATAATTGTTTACAACTATAATTCAATTACTTCTATTAGTCCAACTATCAATTGGAATGAACTCATCATTACATACACATGTATTATCAGTCATGCAGACTTTTCATAATGCAACAGTTAATAATATAACAATCAATGTGTCAATACCCATGGTCACATCTACACAATGCATCCATGCATTGACTACATAATACCACATAACTATGTCATGTATTCCACCATGATGAGTTGGAAGGTCTGGCCAACGATTCAACACATCATCCACACACTTCCTACTACTTTCCTAAGTATTTGGTTACCTTCCTTTTCCACCCAAACACATGAACACCAAGAATATAATCCTTAAGTGCTCTTCAGTGTTGGCAAAGAGGTTGCAATCCAAACATAAGATACACAGTAGATACTATCGAACACTCACATAGCGTTATATCCCTTCCATATCCAACCATATTATGGTCTCACACATGACTAGCTCTATGTATATTCATTGTTATATAAGGAGTATGTCTCCTGAATTACCTGGTTATGATCCCATAACCAATGATAACATAATATGCAACTGGCATTTGATCTAATTGAATTCTAGCATCAACAACACTTACACACTATGGACCTTTTCCCATTACATATCAATTTAAATACTGAAAATTAACTGAGGGAATCCTTACCTCGATCCCCTTCAACATATATGCATCAACGAAAACTACATGCATAACTGCCTAGTTGTTACCAACCTACTTGTTGTTGTCTGACCAACTAATATTTGTAGAAGCTCATAGACTCCCCCCTTCATCATTTTTATCACCATTCCTACCATCCTCATGGGTCTTCACCTCGATGAAAATTATAAGCAACAACAACATCCACATATTTAACCTTGTTGTATCATTTTTCCTGAATACATAATCCATCCTTAGTCATACTCAAACATTATTTCATAATAACAGACTATTCTAAGTTCACTAGCATGTTATATGCATATCCAAGCATGTACATATGTAAAATTACACATCTATATGCACCAAGCATTTACTGTCAACATGCCTAATAATGCATATGTAATTTAACTTCATTGTATGCTTCATGCACTCTAGTGCATTTCTGTTTCAATTCACTTATTTATTTATTTATTTATTTATTTCCATTGTAGTTGGTTGTCCTTGAATTCCTTTAGATCCTTGATGCCTTGCGTGCTCCCATTCTTCTCATCTACACTATGGTTCCCTGGGTTTGAACACTTTTCTAACCACGTTCCACCTGGCCATTCTTTCCCACTTAGTATCATTTCCCAATGGAAATCCATTTTCATTCAGTGCCACTTTTGAAGTGAGAGAGCATTCCAATTTCTCTACATTGGCATCTTGCTTCCACTGTGAACTATGATTTAATCTTTTAGACAGTAGATAAGTCATATCTAACAAATCCTTCCCTGGAAATCCTATGCTTGACATAGATATTATTCACACGCCACCTCTTAAGCTCTGTGTTTCCTTCCACATCAATCTTGAAATTGTCTACACATCTCTATATTTAAGGCTATGGAGCCTTACTTTTCCTTTCTATGTGAGGATTCTTTCTTTTGTAGTACCTCATCCAACTTTTGTAAGAAAATTCATGCCTCCATGACGCTAACATCTGATCCTATTCTTGAATTGATCTGGTTATACCTCTAATCCTAATAAACCTGCAAGTCGCCATCTTGTTAGAGCTATACATATCATACAAAAATTGTCAATTAAATTTATTGGTGACTTTTCATTTAAGTGATAATATTATTCTTTAATTAATATCATTTTTCCTTTTTATATGAATTAACTCTTTTTTAATCATGACTGTGTGTCAGTTCTTTTGTCTTCATGAGTTGATCATAGACATGGATCGACTCATTATATTGTACTCATGCTTCTGTTGTGTTCTCATTTCACAACCATATCATATTTTGACCCTTTATCAATTCCCTGTATTATTCTAGTGTTAACTCTCTCTCGAATTAAATCTTTATGAGGCTCTTCATTCAAACCATTTACATATGACCAAATGTGCAAAAACATGAGATTATTGATTTGAGCATTGCCTCTCCTTTTCCCTTTGTTTCTTAATGCAAACCCCCTTCTCCTAAGGTTTCATGACCTCCTGGTCAAGGCTCTTCAATCCCGAGCCGAATTGGCTCTCCGAAACCATGATGGTTTCGTTCTATATCTAAACACAAGCCCTTTCAACTTTCTAGCGCAGGTTCGATGGCCCCCGCGACCTTCTCCTTATCCATTGTGAAAAATCTCAGATTTGGTGCTAGCTCCTTTTTTTCTTGGCCCCTCCTTATATGTGACCTTAGGCAGTGACCTCACATAGACGCATGATTACGGCCACACTCAAAGGTGGTTTGGAACTAACCTACTTTTCACCCCACAATTCACCTCAAGCCACCACATGTTCTTTTTCCAAAACCGTGGTCTCAATTGTAGCCCGCCCTCGCCTTCGTAAAGCCCGAGCACCTCTCATCCCTGAAATGCGAGGTAATCATTGAAATCGTGATCTTGACAGCGCTTCTAAATGGGTGATCAAGATCTATCTCTTAGGAATCAACAGTTCAGATTTACCTCTCCCAGATCGACGGTTTTGTTCATTTCAGAATTCCAGACTTCAGAATTCTCAAATATCAAACTTTACTTCCCTCGAGATACAAAGGATTTTGCCATGCATCCTTTTGAATCAGACGGTGGAGAATTACTTTGGACGATCCAGTTCTCCCAAACTTCGATTTCCCAAACCGGAAAAACTGTCGCCATGTGTCTCCCTTATCGGATGACCCATATTAACCCCAAACTTTGGGACTTCAGAATTTACCGTTGCAAGGATCAACGACTACAATTCCTTTTGGCCTTTGGACTTCGGAAAACTCAAACTTCAACTTTTTTTTCAAAATGCTTTTATCTAAATATTGCAATCTACTGATGTGTGTTTGACACGAACCAATGACTACGATTTCTTTGGGTCTTCGTACTTTAGAGAAATCAACTCTCAACCTTTGTTTTTCCCCAAAGAGCACGGATTTCTGCCGCATGTCCTCCTGGATTGGATGTCTGCAATTCACTTTGGATCTCTGGGGTCCGAAAATCTCAATTCTCAACTTCTCCTTGCTCGCCTTTTCCCAGAGTTCTTTCACCCAGAGCACACGATTGATTGACATGTGTCCTCCTATAGATCGATGATCCCTGGCTACTTCTTCTCTTTGAAGGTTCGTCCCTCGAGTACTAACATGTCACATCACTGCATGCCTTTCAATTTGCGGGGTCACACATTGGTGGTTTGGAGTAACCCTCTTTTCTCCCCGCAATTCTCTTTATGCTGACACGTAACCCCTTGGTAAAACCATGGTTTGGATTGCGAGACCGCCTTGGGAAATTATCTCACGTGCAACTTGGTTCCCCATAATGCCTCATGTCCATTGATCTCTCTCTCCCATGGGATACGACGGTTGTGACCTTAACCCTTTCTTCCTTTACATCGAATGACCCCTATTCACCTTTCCTCTGATCCAACGTTCATGGATATCTCATGATCCTACAGTGGAAATCTCTCCCGAATTCAAAGGGGGATGGTCACAATCCTTTGAACCCCTTATATTTGATCTCTAACAATATAACTCCTGCATAGATTCTGCAACACAATTCCTTCTGAGATTTTCAACTTCATGCTTAGAATTTGATCTCAACCATGAGACTCTAACCAACAAACCCGACCCATACCGGCCTGGTGTTTCAACCAGAAGCTCTGATACCAATCTATAAGATGCCTAACCACCCAAAGTCTGGGCTACGCCACTTAAACAAGCTGCAACACACCCAACCACCCGCAGGCTAGGAATGTTGCAGTCCCAAGACTCAGTTCTCTGATCTCTAATTCGAAAACAAAGGACTTCTCAACAATGTTAGAAGCATGCACACCAAATGCATAAGACAAGATCCATGTCATAGCATAAAAGAGATAAACAATGTTCCATCCACAACAAATAACCAATATAAAATCACATTAGAATACATATCTCAGAGATAATTAAATACATAACGAAATACATTAAACAGAAAAAACATAGAGCACTTGTCTTTGCAAGTAAACGTTCACCAACTGGTTGTAGATAAAGGGTGTTCCTCCCAACCATATAAGTTGTTGTTCATTTACTCTCAACAGCAGGTCACCCCCGAGCTGGGGCTATGAATCCACAAGGATGGGTCCTAAGACAAGTCTAAATACACAGTAGTTGGGTATCTCTCATATTTCCCAACCTCACAACAATCCTAATTTCCATCTCTCTATCCCCCTTAGCTTGCACAACCCCAAGAAATGAACACCTTTCTCTGCCATGCAGTCCCTAAGGTTGTTCCATTTCTCTCCAAGGCTCCAGTGCTACTGGTCAGGAAATCTCCCTACTGGAAATTCCAAGGACTCTCAGTTTTGGATAGTTCCATCTGAACTACCATCAAGTTCATGCACACAGGCATCCATTCCCTCTGGGAATGATCAGTAAATCATTACAGTCATTCAACGATGGCTCTCCTCTTCCTTCCATTCGTTTCCATGCTCATCCCAAGAGCACGTGAACTAGAAGTAGTGAGTGAAGAGGAATAAGAACAAGTGAACCATTGAGAAGAGGACGAACCAAGGTAAGAACGACTCCAAAACAGTCGCCAAGGGATGATTAAATAATTACATGAAGACAAGAGCCACATGCCCTCCCTCCCAAGAATCTCATGTAACCCCCTATTCTCCATCAAATAAATTATGGGTAAATAAAATAACAATAACAAGACTTAGCCCCTCAATCCCCCTCTCTCGTGGAATCATATCCCCCTATCTCTTTTGTCCTTATCGGTCTTGCAGCCAACAATGTATTTTATTAAAGTATAGGAAGTGTTACATTTCCTAGGCACTATGGCCCCTTTTCAACTTTACCAGCTCACCAGCCTAAGTCATATTTACATAATACATTATAGTTTATAAGGTTTAGAACTGGGATGTTACAAGGATATTCTCTAGTGTTTGGTTTATTGTCTTGGCATTGTATTGGCTATCTATATAAAGAAAGTTTTTGTTGGGTTTTCTTCCCATGAGGGTTTCCCAGGATAAATGTTGTGTATCTTGTGATTGTGTTTCTCTCAGTGATCCTATCTATGTTATGGTTATCTAGTAAATTGAAAATAAATCGAATAATAGCTTAAACCTTAACATGGTATCAGAGATAAGCTGAAGAGAGCATCTTTCACGAGATAAAGAAAAACATCAATATTGTCATGCAATAAAATTAGGGCTTTTATTGAAGAGTAATTTTAGCCCAAAATCATCTAGAAAAGTGTGCCCTAGCCTAGGGAACTCATTGGCACCTTCAGTGCACCTTTTCAATGGATAGAACTCCTAGAAATTGAAACCCTAGTTTTCATCGGTACAAGAAAACTAGAAGTACCAGTCCAGAATTCAGCTGGTCAAGTTTGAACGGGAAAAAATTTTATTTTTTGAAATCCAACTGCACCAGGCTACTCGCCTCAGCCAAGCGCACCTCTTGGTAACTTCAAAATTAAATTCTAAGCATTTTCAATTTTTGGTCATTTTCCTAGCTCCAGGTAAAGATATATGCAAGAACTAAGCTTGTTGACAAGCTATAAGGTGTGGAAAAATTTTGTTCCTGGAAGTATAGGATTTCACTCATTCTTTAAGAGAATGACCTAGCAAGATTCATTAAATAATATGTACCAGAACCTATCGATGTTGCAGCTAAAGAAAAACACCAAAAGGACACAATTAGGGCCAAAAGAATCATTGTAGATTCTATCAAAGATCACTTGATTCCTCAAGTGGATTCAAAGAAGACTCTGAAAGAAATGTTTGATGCCCTAACCAGGATGTATGAAGGAAAAAACATCAATCAGAAGATGATGTAACATCCTACTCTTGCGCGCACTGAGAGAACTTATTCTTTGAGGACACTTGCTTGCAAGTGATCCGGATTATTATACTATTGGTCATTTGATTATTATTATGATTCATTATGGATATGTTATTTTGTGTGTTTACTTAGACAGGTGCTATTGACTAGGTTCTACTGAGTGTGCATGACTTTGGACCTCGTGGATGCAGAGGCTTCGATGAAACCCATTGGACTCTGGATCGAGTCAGGGAGTGGACTACTGGGTTTTGATTATTGTTGATATGACATATGCACATATGATTAGAGGTTATGATGATTGATTTTATTTCTGAAATGATTTGTTGATGATGCAGGCTAACGATAGTTTGTCAACCAAACTCACATGTGAAGTAGAGGGGTTATGCATGACAACTAGAGACGTTGAGGGAGAGGTGTGGACAACAGCACTGCCACAACCTACTAGCACTCTCGTTGTGGATCGAACTATAGGTTAACGATTATCTAGTTCGAGAAGATCCACAATGTCATGAGGGAAGACTGCGACAGTCGCTCACGATGATTCTAAGGGGTGCATAATAAGGCAGGGGCCGTATTCCTTAGAGGCCCTTAGTCTCCAACAAGATCACCTAGCGGAGTATTGACTCTAGGGGTTTTTTATGCCTACCAAGTCAATCAAGAGGCAAGTGGCACCCTTGGAGCACGTAGTGCGTCCTGAAGGGCACGTCGCGCAAGGAAAATGGAAAGAGGCGAGTGGCACCCTTGGAGCACGTAGTGTGTCCTGAAGGTCATGTTGCACAAGGAAAATAGAAAAAGGCGAGTGGCACGCTTAGAGAACCTAGTGAGTCCTGAAGGACACGTTGAAATTTCAACAGGTAAGTGAATAAATCTAGTCGGCCTTAAAATGAATTACGTGATAACTAATATTTTAAAAATATTCCCTAATAAAAATGTCGCCCAGCCTAGGAAATTAAAATCCAGGTATAAGTAATACTAGTGGTAAAAAAAAAATATAATCATAATTAAACATGTGACGATAAGGGGGTAAGAAATTCAATAAATTTATTAAAATCAAATTATATTGAGGGATTAAAATTTTAAAAGGGAATTGATTGTTTTTCTACATATGCTAATGAAAATTTATTAATTAAAAAGAAAAAGGGGGGAAATGGGTAGTTTTTGTACACTTGCTAATTTGAGTTTTAGGTAAAAAGGGAAAAGAGGGAAACTTAAAAGAAATAGGAAACTAAGGGGGAAAGGGGAAACATAAAGAAAAACAGAAACATAAGGAAAAAGAAGAATGACTAACTTATTAAGGAATCGTGCCTTTACGAACTTTTTAAATATGAACTCAACTAAAAATTTAGTAAGGGCGTAAGTCATTTAAAATGTGTAAGGGAATATGGGGACACCTAGGAGTGATTTTATGAATGTTTTTAGGTGGGTGAGGGAAATAGGAGTAATTAAATAATTAATGAAATTAATTTATAGTGCACCTAGGGGGATGGGTGACATATGTACAGGGGAGGTTTTTCTAAATTAAATTGATGAAAAATAAATTAAATGAGAATTTTGGAAAAAAATCACTTAGAAAATCTATAAAAAGGATGGAGGAGGAGGAGTATGGATCTCTTATTTTATGTGTAACATTACGCTGCAGAATTTTATCTTGACTGAATTATCTTGTGGGAGTTGAGATACACAACTCGGGTAACGAGTGGTAGCCTGACCTTGTGAGGCGATTTGGTTGCTAGTTGTTCTTTGGTTTAGATTATGTGGCCCCTTTGCATCTCGGGGGGGATAAGGGGGAAGAAGAGTACCCCTAGAATTGGTTGGGAGGTACTGGTGAAGTCACATCGATCGGCAAGTGGGAGCTGGACAGAGTGCACGAGACAACGACTCAGAGTTGTCACCTTGGGCTACGGTACGCATGATTTTATTTTGATTGGTAGACTAATATTGATCTCGCGCTTTCATTTATGTACCTTTAATTGTGTAAATAAAATTGTTTTACTCAACATTTTTAATCAAGAACTTAAAGTCATCATAGCTTTACGTTCATTGCTTGAATTGATTTCCTTAGAACCTGATCCATTATTTCTATGACTGTTCTATTTTGCTTTAATGATTATTATGAAGATATTGTGTTTTATCTTTCGTCCTCATCCCTATATCATTAGTCCATGCATGAGCATTCAGTCAGGAGCCGAATTGATGGTCGCCACTTCAGTGTTAATAGACCTATAGATTCTAATGCCCTTCTTTTATGTGCATGGATGATGAGCGAAGGATGTTTTTGCCCAGCTTTCTACCCCTGTTGATTGTTCATGGTTGATTGATTGTCTTGCGCCTTCTTGTGTTGAGTGTCTCTATGTTTTTCTTGATTATCTCTGCGCTTTATTCCTATGATTTCTTGGAATTTTACCCTAGCAATGTTACATAGCCGAGAGTTGATTGATAGATTTCATACCCCTTTCCTTCCACGAATTTACCAAGAGACCTTCATTGTTTCTGTACAGGAGTTTTACTCAACCACGAATATTTTACCTGTGTTTTTCATTGACTGTTCCACCTTCTCTTTATTCAACCACGAATTTCATCTCTGCGTTTTGTCTCCACCCGCATTTTCGATTAATTTATCTCTGTGATTTCCGGGTATTACCTTTGCATATTTTATTTATTTCTCACGGCGAACAACTAATACTATCTGCATTTTTTTTTCTTAATGTGTAATGGTCGTGTTTTAATATCATAGACGGCGATGTAGAATATTAATGTGTAATGGTAGCGTTTTTAATATTAGTCTGCAATTATCATAGACAACGATGAAGAATATTACTACAACTAGACTGCAATTATCATAGACTGTGTTTTACTATGTAATGGTAGTGTTTTATATTATAGACTACAATTATCATAGAATTTGTTTTAATGTGTAATCTATGACAGCGAATTCAGATTTATCTACATCTGTGAGTTTAACAGTCATATTAGGACAACGATTTTATAGACATTGCTTAATGGCGATTTTATATTCATGGTCCCACATAAATTTTGTTTTTGGTATGACAACGAAATTATGTTCTGGTATGACAACAATTCATATTAATTAATTGACAACAATTCATATTAATTAATTGAAAACGATATTGTAGTTGCATTATGGTTGTGTATTGGCAGCGATTTAATATGCAAGGTGTGACTGCGAGTTGAGTGTTTTTCTACAGTAGTGCCATATATCAATTATGTTATTTAATTTATTTGATAAACAACAATAACCTAGATAGTGAGTACCTCTATAGCAACTACCTCTATGTGTTGCGTAGACAACAATTACCCATGCGTGTTGTGTAGACAACAATACCATCTAGGGACAACAAAATGTCAGATACCTTTTAATAGAAACAATGATTTTCGATTTACTGTATAGCTGTGAATTTATAATTCTTTATATGACAACGATTTTGTAATTAACTATTGCTGTGATTTAACAGTAATAATTCAAATAGCGATATCTCCTTGCACATTGATAGGTTGTTGACCTTATATATGACAGCGAATTTAGACAGCGTTTAATTATTGTTTCCATCAATAGTAATGTACAGTTATACAGCGTTAATTTTTAACGTCGTAGTATTGGACAGTAATATGGTTATGGGACAGCGACATCATTACTAATAGTTCCTTTAAACATGGATGATTATAATACTCATTTTTGTTAGGGCCAGTAGTAAACAATATATATATATATATATATATATATATATATATATATATATATATATATATATATATATATATATATCATGATTGAACATTAGGACTTGTGAAGAAAAATAAAGAGTAAAAGGTGGATCAAAATTTACGAAGAATCAAGAACCTTAAAAGTAAAAGTAAAATCATGAACTTTTTATCAAGTAAAATTATGAACTTTTTATAGGTAATCTATTAATCTAATTGTTTTTAATTAAAGAGGATAGGATTGATGGGTTATCAATTTTATTTTTTTTCGGTAGAAAATTAATACATACTTATAATAACTATTAATTAACATTTAATAACATAGTAATAATTAATACAAGGATTGAGGTATTTAGTTCTGAATTTAAAACCATTTAAATTCAAATTTACCAAATGTGCTATGTTTCATCATTCTATTATCTATAGGGACTTTATCAATAATGTTTACAGTTAGAAAACAAATAATTAGAAAATGGTAGAATTAATAGGTGGAAATTTTATTATTTGTTTCAGGATAAAGGACAACAAATTCCTCCTTAGGAAAACACTTATCTGATATTGGCATTGGAAAGCAGTTACAATGATCCTATTGTTGATAATAATTACTTTCAGGTGTAATAATTGATGTATGTTGCAATAGAATGGTTGTGCAAGGATTTTAAAGTGTTATATGAATGTTTTAGTTGTCGAGTTCCCTTGCGTCTTGTTGACTTGTCGATTTTACGCCTGGGGTTAGTCGTCTTGTGTCAATAGTTAATTTGGTATCCTAGCGCGTTGAATCTTTTTGTGGGTTTTTGGTCTGGATAGTTTAGGTTGCACTAGGGTTATTGTCATGCATATCGCCTGGGGACGGCATGATCTTGGATGAGGGGATCATGGCGTGCCCTATTGGATAGAGGCAAATGATAATTTGGCCCGATTCAGTGCTTCTCATTGTGGGTGTTGTTGATCGTTGTAATTTTGTTGTTGGCGCTTGGGTTGTAACGCCTTCATGTGTTTGGTTGCACACCATAGAGGTTCTAGTTATTGGTCGTCAAGTTCGTTAGATCAGGATCGTGGATGTTGTCCTTAGCTTCTAGGCATTGTTGTGTTGTGTTTGTCGGGTGGGTAGTTCATTTATTTCTTTGATTTACGCATGTTTCACCCAGTTTCTCTTTGTGCTAGTGTGTGGAATCGTAGTTGTTGTTGCTTGATCTGCGTTCTTGTGTTCATCGTTAGTTTGTGTGGTTCAATTGTTTGTCATCGTTGCCTTCCTGCCTAAAAACAAAAAAACAAAATTGCACTTTCTTATTCGCTTGTAGTCGTAATGGTTGGGGTCTTTACAGATGAATCTAAGAACTCAAATCAAAAGTACAAGGATGCAAAAAGGAGAAAAAATCCAGGAATATTTCTCCAGAATATCACAATTCAAAGAAAAACTAGAAGCAATTGAAGATACTATAGATGAAGACAAACTTATAATGACAACCCTTAATGGTGTCACAATACCTTGGGATGCATTCATCCAAACTATTTGTGCCAGAAAGGAGAAACTACACTTTGGCAGACTTTGGGAAGAATGTGTTCAAGAAGAAGCAAGAGTAGCTAACTAAGAAGTATTGTTATCAAGAGATGAATATCAAGCCCTAGATACTCATACTAAAGGAGGAAGAAAGAGGTATTACTTCCAGAAAGAAAATCATAAGGAGTCTCACCCCCAAATCAAATTCATACATAAAGAATCTCACCCTTCAAGGAGATTCCAAAAGTTTCAGAAAGGTCAAAGAAGAGAAAAATATTTCTCATCCTAAAAGAATGTTACCATTTTGGCAATATGGGACATATTGCTAAGAATTGTCCAGCTAGACAAGAAGAATACAAGAAGAGAAACAAAAGGCACCATGCCCATGCAGTTGAAGATGAAGATCCACCCACAAAGATGATAAAAGAACACATTGAAGACTATGTCTTAATCTTTTCCCTCTCAAGATCAATGTCACCTAGTGAGGACACTTGGCTCATAGACAGTGGTGCTTCCAAGCACATGACAGGTCAATGATACATTTTCTCTTGCCTTACAGAAAATAAGTTTCCCCATAAAGTTACACTTGGAGATGATTATCAATACCCTATCAAAGGAGTAGGAGAATCAAATTACAAACTTGATTCACAGACCCCAATGAATATGAAGGATGTACTATATGTACAAGGTTTGACAAAGAACTTAATTTCTATCTCAACTTTAGAGAATAAATTCTTTATAGTTTCCTTCATAGATGGAGAATTTCTTATGTGGCCCAAAGTAAAAATCATGGAAGAAGCAATTGTTATTGGAAAAGAAGAAGGCGGCTTGTATAAGATAAAGGATCACTTAGAAGCAAAATTGACCCACTCTATTGAGAATCCATGTGAACTTTGGCTTAGAAGATTATCCCACATCAACTACAAGGCATTACCATATGTAACCAAGGAAGTCACAAGTCTACTAGAATTCAAGGTTGACCATGAAGGTGTGTGCAATGAATGTGCACAAGTAAAGAACATCAAGAACCATTTCCCAAAGAGAGATAGTAAATTAGAAGGAGTCCTAGAGCTCATTCACTCATATGTATGTGGCCCAATGTAATCAACCTCCATCAGTGGGTATGTATACTATGTGTCTTTTATTGATGACTATTCTCACAAAACTTGGGTGTACTTTTTGAAATCAAAAGATGAAGTGTTCAGTAAATTCCAGGAATTCAAAGCCTTGATAGAGAATCTCTCTCAAAGAAATATCAATATACTCAGGTCAGATAATAGAGGAGAATACACCTCAAAAGATTTTGCAAACTTTTGCAAAGATGCCAGAATCAAGAGGGAGCTCACCACTCCCTAAAATCCTCAACAAAATGGTGTAGAAGAAAGAAAGAACATAACTATAATGGAAGCATTGAAGATTGCTGGATGCAGGCCTAGTCAGAAAGAAAGGTTATTTTTGGAAGAGAAGCATGCAAGAATAAAAGAACAACTGGAAGGAAAAGCAGCACGTGCACATGCATGGAAGGCCTAACGATGCTAGGGTTAGGGTTTTTGTAATGTATTGTAATGGATGGTGAACGAGGGGTATAAATAAGTAATACTTAGGTTAGAGCGAGGGAGACACCAAGAGAGACGAAGGAAGAGAATAGACAGGACACACATGGAGAGACAAAAAGAGAAATATTTGTAAGCATTGTATGAATCATGAAGCTGGTAAGATAAGGAGGGAATGAGTGAATCGATCCTAAGGGTTGGATCATAGGTTGAGGATCCTGGTGTTATCTTGTCAGACTCATAGGTATCGAGGAGCCCATTGAGAGAAGTGAGATTCAAGAATGTAAACATGCGCAACGTGATATATTTTTGAACCATAATAAGAAGTTGAGAGCCAGATATTTGTGGACGTAGCCCAGGAGGGGTTGAACCATAGTAAAATTTTGTTATGGGATTGAATGAATGTGTCTTTGTGTCTGGTTAGTTGATGAATGTTGAATGAATGAGTGATTAAGTAGATCTAGTATTTTGCATGCATGCATACAATAAATATTATAACAAGATGCTACATGAGTTGAATCAAGGTTACGACGTACAAGCACAGATATCACTCAATCTTAGGTTGTAAACACCTGAGTCTTGTAGCCACCCATAGATTTATCTCGTATGAGACTGGGTAGTGCACCCCATGTACTGCTTAGCCTTCTAGGTTACCAAAGGGGTCAATAGTCTTTAAGGGATTTTGTTGGCAAGATTCTTAGTTTTGAACCAGGGTCAATCTGTAATAGTCAAATGGGAATCTGAATAACCCAAAAGAATGCCTCAAGACCAATATAAGAGTAGACAGAGATAAATAAACCAACAAATGGTTATATTTTCATTTGCATGGAAAAGAAAGGGATTGAGCATATGAGATCTACAGGAGAGGCATGAAAAGAATGTTGGATCCGATGACAAAAAGGTAAGAGAATGAGAATATATAAGGGGATGTTGAGACCATGTAATCCAACGAAGGCAGAGATAGAAAGTTGGTTGAATACAAAGGAGTTATATTTTGTGCAGAAAGATAACAAAAACCTGAAGTTAACACCATAAAAATATCTAGACAAGTATGTATTCATCGACTTGCATTAAGTATTTTTTTGTGATTTCCCACACATATTGCAAGAGTGGATCAAAATATTGAAAGAAAACCATCTGATGAATCGGATCAGATAGCTAGAGTGGAATTCCAAAGAGATCGCGCATTTACAACGCATTTACAACAAGTTTACTCACGCAGTAAAATTTTGGCTAGACAACATTGTTTCCGGATTTATCACAGAGTTTTCAGTAGATACAGTGAAGTCTTACAGCGCAGCTGAACAAGAGTTATCGAAGGGACCTCAAGGTAGGTACATCAGATCGCTATATACTTCCATTAATATATTATTATATAACAAATATGTAATGACGATGGAGTCAGACAGCTAAACTTCCCTGCATGCATGGAGGAAGGGAGCAAGCGCTGACAAGAAAAGGAGAAATGGAAGGAGAAGGGGATAAAGGAAAGAAGAAGTAGGCCTTGGACCCAATTATTATGGACGACGACCAGATAAAGCAGATAATGGCGACAAATGGAAAGACACACAGTGGAGTACCCTACCAATATAAGGTAAACACCAAGAAGAGAATCGTAGCCATGAGGGAAGGCTTGGCAAGTGATGAAGAGGAGGTAGAGGATCTTCGGGTTGTGGAGAAGATTGAGGAAATCTTGCACGCAACATATGAGAGAAATATGAGAGGTCCAAGAGAGGGAATAGAAGGCATCAATCCTATCCATCTTAATGTTAGTGTGGAACCCATAAACCCATGTGTGACTAATACACCAACAGGAACACCACCATTTAGAAAACTGAATTTCGGGAGAAGGAAGACTGCGGGAAGTACGTATACACAAGGAACAACAATTGGGAGATCCAGTTTAGGAAGAATTAGTCAAGCATATACATCGTGAAGAGGTAGTATTTCAGCATTCAGGATGGCAGGGCATGATCCTCTCATCATGTTACCAGAATTTAAAGGAGAAGTGTCGGAGGACCCGAAGAAGCACTTGTTTATCTGTGAAAAGATATGGGAAGAAAAACAGATCATAGACGAGGACACTAAACTTGCACAACTAGCTATTATTCTAAGGGATGGTGCACTAGATTGGTACATGAGTTTAGTTGTCAATAGTCTACTAGGGACAACCGGAACAATTGGAGATATCAAGAAGTTGTTGATAAATGAGTTCTAGAAGCCGAGTTCAGAGGATTAATACATGAACCAGATGATAGAGATCAGACAAAAACCAGGAGAATCGGTATGGGATATTGAATAGAGATTCAAATGACTGAAGGGAAAGATAAAATACGTCGTGATAGATATGCAGCATAGGAAATTGTTTGTCAACTCACTATTACCACACTTGAAATATCCACTGCGACAACAAAAGTTTCAGACGCAAGTAGAGGCTCTGTAGGAAGCCCTACAACTGGAAGAAAACCAATATCAGAAGATAGATCCATCCATCAAGGAGCTAATGAAGGATTTGAATAACTTAACGTTCTAGTTGAACCAGAACAAAAGTAAGGAAAAAAGAGAAGTTGTTTGGTGTACCACATGTAGGATAGAAGGACACCATAAGAACGAATTTCCAACATTCGTGCAGTACATGGAAGCAGGAATGCCAAACCTATTTCCAGTAGGAGGACTATGGTGTGATATCTGTAAGAAAAAAATTCACGATCCATACCACTACCCAATGATGCGGAAGTCCAAGACAGTACCAAAGATCTCGTATTGCAAATTTTGCAAGTCAGCAGGCCATGATCATAAATATTACAGAACCATGGACCTTATGAGAGCAATAACATCAGATGCATACATGATGCAGGAAGAAATGATGACCATCAAATCCGCACCATGGTTTAAACAAGTAACAGCCCCGTACAATATTGCGCAGCAGCAGTATAATATTGCACAACAACCATATAACATTGTGCAGCCACGGTACAATACCGCGCAGCCACACTTTAACACCACGCAGTATAACTAGACACCTCAATATAACACGCCACAAGGGGATCGAACTGGCTACAGATGTGGAGGAAGAGAAAGAGGAGGCTTTGGAAGGGGTAGAGGACTAGTGGTATGTCACAATTGTCAACAACCGGGACACTATGCAAGAGAATGTCCACTTCCACCAGCGACCTATATGTATTGGCGCGCATCAGATCATGACAAGGAAGAATGTCCAACACTATTAGGGAATATCTAAGAGAAGAGAAATTAGAACAATCAAACCGTTCAATGGATTTCAGCAAAACTGAGGGACGAAGGAAGAAACATCAACATAGTTACACAAGGAGGAGCTAAAACAAGAAACGATGCAGTAAGGGAAAGGCCAAAACAACACGAATGGGTGAAGAATAATTTTGAACCAAGGAAGCAGAATAATGCGCAAAATGAGAAGGAGATATTCAAACAAGATAGACAAGAATTCTTGAAGTCAGACATTGCGTCGACGTCACATGCATAGTATGGTAAGGAAGTACTAGAGTAAGAGATGCCTCCATTGCTAGATCACACCAAAGAAACACATCCCCTGGGACAAGTAAGTACGATTAAAGGATTTTTTCAATCATGTGTAAATCTATTAAATGATCCATCCTCTGTTAAAGTATTACAAAATATGCTAGAAAGGTGTAGCATAGAGGCAGAAGGAAAGTTAGAACAGAAAATAGTTAATAACCTACATACATGGAGGAGAAAAAGTAGGGAATTCAAATTGAATGCCAACATTGGAGATTTCAACATGGGAGATATCATACTATATCTAGGATCCGAAGTCAGTGTATTACCCAAGAAGACATGGAAATGTATGGGAGAACCCACACTAGGATATTCACATGTTCAACTGAAACTAGCAAATCAACATAGATTCCTACCAATTGGAAGACTAAAAGCAGTAACAGTAGATCTATATGGAGTGCGCACTAAATCTAACTTCAAAGTAATAGAGATAGTGGACGGCACAACCCCTTATCCATCATTTCTTGGCTTGGATTGGGTGTTTGAAAACCAGGCCATAATCAAATTGAAGATGAGGAAGATGAAATTTGATTCAGGTGAATACAGAGTCATTGTGCCATTGGACATATCATAGGGGGAAAGGTTTGTAGAACCTACTTGCTTGAACTTGGAGGAAATTAACCAGTTGTACAGAACAACTGCGCGAGAAGAAGATTATGTGAACTCGACTGAAAATGGAATACTTAGTGGGAGAAGCATCACCTCATGTGCGCCAGACTCAGATACATGCTTATAAAATTGGCAACAGAGGTTACACGAAGTCTCCACAAGAAGATGCGCAAGATTAGACCACGCAGTAAGATGGGTACGAACGAAGATACGGGAGCCTCCCAGCTTCCATGGGGTAAATGACTTAGAAGTATTCTTAACATAGTACGAATATGAAGTGTTAGATAATCAGAGGTTCTTATCCCTAGATATAGAACTCAAGAAAACACTTCTAATATGGTGGGGTACGCACAAAGACACATTCAAGGAATGGTATCAATGTAAGCGGTTACTGTGCATTAGGTTTGGCGCAGAACAGGGAAGAAACCAGCTGCAGAAATATGACGGACAGTGGACACTAGAAGAACACTTGGAGAAGTTCATAACGCTATAGAGGATGACACCATTGGAGGAATAGCCTCATCACTTTGTACACACATTAGAAGGAATTCCATCAATTTGGTATGCAGACCAGGAAATGTGCAGAGGAACTACGAGCTGGACAGTATTACAGTAGATTTTTTCAGTCACTTTCTCATTTGAGCATGAGAACCCCAACATAGACGCATCACCTACTGTTGTGGGGTATTCTACCCTACGGACTAATAAGCTAGGTCTCTAAGCTTATACGCAGATCATGACCCTCAAGACTTAACTTTTGACCTTCTACCCGAATCTGAAACCCCTTTC
>JZKD02S0150668.1:101258-124445 GCA_000966675.3 Picea glauca | reverse complement strand
TTGATTAGTACCCCTACCCCTCCTTTTATAGGCTAGGAAGAGCTAGGGTTTTAGTCGAACTCTCGGCCATGCATGGCGGAGAGTTTCAGTTAACTGACAAAAATCCTCGTGTCTCAGCGGAAACTTCCCTGATTTTTTGCATTGTTAGGTACTCGTGGGTTGTTTTGGGCTAGCCCGCGGATACCCGTGTGCAGTAAGAGGACAGCAAGCAGTTGCCCACACCCAGTGATAATTTAGGGCGCGGGTTACTTGTTTTAAGTGGTTTTTTGAGGAATTTCTCAGCATGGCTTTGGCTAGGAAGAGGCATGAGTAGGCCCGATGCCAGGTAAGCAGGAATAGTGCAATTTAGGGTTATAACACCTACACAAATAATAGGGTTGATATTCATTAAGGAACCAGAAGTTGAACTCATGACAAAAGAAAAACAATAGAACATACAGACAGTAAAAGAACTATTGCCATGTTACCACGTGTAGGAAGAAGCATTAGATGAAGATGACCCATGCGATATTTAGATTGAGGAAGTTGAAGGAGAAAGAGAATTGGAAGGTCCACCTCTTTTTGTTGGATAAATCGGCGAATGAGGACATAAACTAATCTCCCTAGATCCACCTAGATCTAGAACAAAACGAGACAGGATATGACGCTTTCCCTAAGCTCAATCATTTGATTTACTATCAGATAAGAGATGAATGACATACCTTTAAATATCACTTATTTATGTCTTTGTTGTCCCTGCTCCGCTCCAGTTCTCTTGATCCTGCAATGAAACACAAACCAACCAGAGTGAAAGAAACAATAGTATATTCAATGAAAACTTATACATGTGATCAAGGAGTCATGTAAAAAAATGAGAATGATTTTATGGGAAAGAAACATGCCACTGTATTATATTAAATAAAAGTGGAAGATACAACCAATCAGTCTTGATGTTGTCAAGTTCTCTTTCAATGGCCCTTTTCTCCAAAATGCGCACTTTCTCCAAACTTGCATGAATAGGATCCACAATAACTTTATGGACAAATGGAGACCTCAAGCATCAATTGAGATAGAATCCCTCACACAATTATTCAACCTATTCCTTCATACATTCCTTGCTTGCTTAACTTTGCTTAACCTTTTCCATGAGAAATCCATCATTATATAGGAGAAAGAGAGATGGTTAAAGAGATTAGGATGATCCTACCAAATCAGAGAAGTGAGTAGGATCCCAACCGTATAGAGGCCACCTCATATTCTATAAGATTCCTTCTATAACTTTCATGAATTTCACCCTTTTCTTAGTCTTAAATTGTCGCTACACCCTAGCTATAATGTAGCCTACGGAAACATCACAGGCTAGTTTCATGACAGCCTGCAGAAATTAGGCATTACCGCAGTGTCCCTATGGATGGCCTACGATGGCCTTCTAAAAATAGCTTTGTAGAAGAGGAAACATGTCACTTCTCTCATGAAGAAAGTTCCTTTTGGGAGCATGAACACATTCTATAGCAACATCACCAGGGTGACTAAAATAATGTGTAACAGATTTCCCCCCAAAGTATGAGGCTGGAACTCATGATAGCCGAAATACTTTTTAGAATATGTGTGTATGTCAGAAACAAGGAGCGCACCAATCAGAAACCTACAAACAACCAAGCATCTGCGCAATATTATACCATTTCTAAGGTAGGCATTCCCATGTTCATACTACAAAAGATTTGAATCATAAATGTCGGTCATGGCCATTAATCATACACCACGGATCCATGTCACCAAGATTCTACATAGCCACTAGGAATACACTGTGGATCTATGTTCTAAAAAAATCAAATTCAGACATAGCCACGAGACATAAAGAGTGGATCTATGTGTCAATACAAATCATAAATACTCCATCGCAAACTGGATTGAAACAATGAGATCCAGGGTCTTCAATCACGTCGTTCATAATTACAAATATAAACATGTGATTACAGGTGTTGAAGTCGAACATGGTAGAAACCACTTGATTACCAGTCATTGATGAAAGTCGTTAACAAGTGAGAGGGAAATCACCATTGATGTCAATGACTCCCAAGGTAATTTAGTACAATCCAACGAGTGTGAATAAATGAGTTGAAGTTGAGCACTCGATAGAATCTCTCAATCAGGGGTCAATAATGAAAACCCATTGTCGAAATCGAGGAAACCTACCATTCAGGCATACAAGTTCCAAGGTACCAATTAGTTTATAATTCTAATTCCTGGATAATGAGTTGAAGTCAACAAGAAAAGACTCATCACATGAGGGTCTTGATGTATCCCCCATCAATGACACGAAATAAGTAACAAATTTAAGGTAGATCAAAGTGTGAATATGATTTGAAACTGACACATGGAAGGCCGACATGGTAGGAATTGATAACTGTAGATGGTCAACTTGATAGAACGCTTCTGTAAGGTTGGACTTCTCTTGAACATATGAACGACATGACAATGGTCTTGGCAGCATTGACTCAAAGACGACCCAAGATATGAACTTGCAGAAGGTCAAACAAGAGACAAATATATTCCCCAACCTGAATTGAATGATGAAAGGGGTGTCATGTTCAAGAGAGCCTATTATTGCCACTAACACAAATACAGAGACACATTTCTTTCCCAAATTTTCCCCCACCATTTTTGGCGAGTACCTCTTTACTTTTACGCAAGCTTGAGGAGGATAACATATGCTTGTTGATATAAGCTCATCCTTCAGACGAGTCCCTCGAAGTATGTTTAATGAACCCTAAGAAGGACTGGTTCAATCCCATATGGGTATTTCGATGTTTTTTTAGCGAGTCCAAAGAAAGAAAAAGCAGGGGGGTTTTCATATTTAGAGAGTCTGAAAAACACTTAAAGATAACTCCAAAAGTGTCATTTTTTGTAAAATAGTCTAATGATACCGAAAAAGAGATAATCTACTTCTCAAATGACATTTTTTTCAAACACTTTAACGAGTGTGAAAAGAACAAGATCGCTCGGCAATCTTTTCATGTTTAGAGAGTCTGAAAAGAGATTAAAGGGAACTCCAGGGGGTTCCTTTTTCATATAACCTTTACGACTCTGAAAAAGTGATAAAATTTTACTCGATTCCATTGTCATTGATTTAAGAGCACGAGAAATAACAAATACCAAGCTCGGTATTGTTTTCATTTTTACACAACCTTAAAACAAAACAAAAATATGATTGGGATTGATTTTATTTTTACACAAACTTAAAACTAGCCAAAACTATGCTTGGACCTGGTTTCATTTTTACACAAGATCAAACCAGAGGAACTATGCTTGAGGTAGGTGGTTTCATTTTTACACAAGATTGAACCAGAGAAAACTATGTTTGTGACTTCCTAATGCATGGTTGGTACTTATCCCCCATCTTAAGAAGCTAGCAGCTCAACTTCAGCATGAAGTCTAGAGGCTGGAAGCATTTCCTCCCAAGATTCGTCTCATACAATCGCAAAGGCAGATGAAATGAAGCTTCAAATAATAGATGAGGGACTTGACTCAAACAGAGGGGGGGGGGGAATCTATTTCATTTTTTAACGAGCTTGACACAGGAATAGGAACTATGCTGGAGAATCTAGGTTCAATCCCCAGACCGTTGTTTCATTTTTAACAATCTTGACACAGGAGAAGAACTATGCTTGTAAGCTCGGTTTCATTTTTTAACGAGGTTTCTACAGAGACACGAAAACTATCCTCACATGTGGTTTCATTTTTAACGAGCTTGAAAGCATAAAACCATGCTCAAAGATGGTTTCATTTTTTAATGAGCTTGAAATCAGAAAAGCATGCTCAAAGATGGTTTCATTTTTTAATGAGCTTGAAATCAGAAAACATGCTCAAGTTTGGTTTCATTTTTTAATGAGCTTGAAATCAAAAAACCATGCTCAAAGATCTTCTTCATTATGGCTTCTAAAAGGATAATTCTCTGGAAGGACACCATATCAAGGGACAAAACTCGGTCATGGACTCCAAGAGATCTTCACTTGACGGAAGAAACACATTCTGGAAGAAACATATGTCGAGGGTTGTGATATTAGTAAGGAGGTCAGGCTCCAATAGCCCGACTGAAGAGATCACCATGTCAAATACCGGATCTAATTCACAAGAGACTGAGCATATAGTGAGAGGAACATATGCATCGGTAGCTAAAGGCATGGGAGACAACGCCACATAATTGACTTGTGGTTGGGGCGATACCGTCTTCATATAAGAACCGTTTAGGGAGTTTGTTGAGTTGACGGTCAATTCAAGGTCAACAAACGAAAGTTGATCAATAGTCATCATTATTCCATCGTGTGGGAAAGATATCACAAGAAAAATAGTTGACACAATAGCTTTCTTGGCATAGACATAATCTCACCCAAGGAGTATATCGAAATCCAAGGGGTCTTGGACTACCATGACATCAACAAAGATTGTCTTCCCTCCCAAAGTTACAAGAAACTGAGGAAGGATCCCTAAAGGGTGACTAGTTCTTCTATTAAAAGAAAATAGATTCTGGGTAACCGGCACAAGTTGAGGATAACCCAAATCTTTCCAAGCAATAGAGGAAAAAATACTAACGGACAAACCTTCGTCTATCATCATCTGAGGAATGTCCTGAACACAAAAATGTACTGTAATCTTGAAAGGAATTTGAGAGGGAAGATGAGGTCCAGTTAGCACACCCCAATCAATGAGGATGGCCTCATTACTTAGAGGGAGTTCCATGGGAGAAGGAGGAATTCCCCCTAGCAGGGTAGATTCTGTATCAATGAGAAAAACATGGGCAGCATCAGGTTTACTCTCTAACGGGAGAGTGGGATCGACTGATAATGGAGAATGGGGTCAACGGGTGGAAAGGGATCGACCACTTGGGTTTCACTCTCTAACGAGAGAGTGGGATAGACCGAGGATAGGATCATATCGACCACTTGGTCAACTGGTGCAATGAAGGATGTGACCAGATTGACTACATGATCAACCGGATTGACCGATGAAGGGGTCGAATTGATCATTCCATCAACTACAGGTGGGTCGAGAGTAAGCTTGTGATTAGGAGCTGGAAGTTGAGGTTGTGGAACAGTCATGTCTTCCAGTAATTTTGAGGCTTCATCCATACAAGGCAAAAGGTGAGTTAGATGACTTCCTTTGCATAACATGCACGGGCACTTGACTCTACTTTACTTCTTCCCAAATGTATCTTGACTAGTTGACGGGAGGTCATCAACATTTTGTTCATAGGTTGATGACATGGGTTGGTGAGGGTGTGTGCTGGCACAGGAGCAGACCCAAGGTTCAACGCTACAACAAAACCCTAACTATCGGCCCTTTTGGCAACACCTGCAAAGCAGATGAAGTCTTGCCCGAGGTAGAGGTAGGGGTGGTTGCAGGACTCAAATGTCTGCAACCTTAGCTGGGACACAGATCTATGATTACAACACCTTAACAAATCACTTAGTAGTTACAGTTCATCAATATTTAACCAGTATCTACTTCGCAGATAAAACCCTAGTTATAGAGCACCGCAGTTTTCACCCAGATCTAGCCTATTAAATCACTAAGCACATTCACATAGGTTATATATAGAATTCATTTATATTATTAAGCACAAAGCCTTAACAGATCTATCTATCATTCATCTATATCAAATCACTTAAAGAAGTAAACACATAAACACACTAATACATCGCACAAATCATAGCAACACAGGATATACATGGTTCACCCCTAGCCTAGGGCTACATCCACCAACTCTTCTTCTCTTTTATTATCTTCGGTCAATTAGATACATGCACAAAGCCTCAAAACCAACTCCATAGAGGACAGGAGATATGCGCACCTTGCCAGATCCTTCTTCCCCAAGTTAGGTCCAAGCACAGAGCCTTACACAGTCTGTGCACAAAGCACTACATACGACTTGCACTTAGCTTTGCAAGTCTCAACATACAATATGCACAAAGCATATTACAATCACTTGCACTTAGCATAGAACCCACATATATGTCTCCCTTTCCCTAGCACTTAGAAAGGTATCAAGCTTCTCTTCGATCACATAGATCGAAATACTTCCTACATCCCCTATATTTCTATTTATACATTACAAAAAGGGCCTAAACATGGGTAAACCCATGGGTCGGCATCCCCATTCCTGTTACACAAAACCCAAAACACAAAATTCCCTAAAAACGGGTTGATATCCCGTGATCTCACCTTCAAATTTCACTCCGCCTTTGACAGCTTGTTGAATTCCCAAAAGTAAGTCAAACCTGACCAAGTATCCTAAAAACTTGGTCAAGGGCCAACAGGCCCCCGACACTCAACCGTGACTCATCCCGAGTCACTCTGGTTTGGGTAGCTCTATTTCGAAAGCCTCGAGCTTGTCTCAAGATGCTTCTATCGATTTCTTCACCAAGGCCTCCTTCTCAGTGAACTCTTGGATAATTGCTTCATTGACAGGTCCCATTAAGCATTGTTCAGTTGCAGTGACGACTTCCTCTAGTTCTGTTTCTCGGCCTTCAATCTCTACGAATAGTTGGCAAGCCTCGTCCTGAATTGGTTGGAGTCTCTAAGTCACTTCCATTACTTTGCTCTGAATGGTGTGGACCTATTTTTGTGCATTGCGTTGTTCTTGGGAATGCTTCATCCTTTCGACGGATGACAGGGTCTTCAACTAAGCTTGTATTGTTTCTGCTTGTTGCTTTGCCTCTTGGAGCTGTGACTTTGGTGCCTTTAATTCATAATCCTTAGTGAGTCGCTCATAAGTTTAGGCACTATGATCACTTAGTTGTTTAAATTCCATGGCGAGGGCCTTGATTGTTTCAAATGTGCTTTGAGCAGTTGCTTCTCTTTGATCTTGTACATTCAGCGGAGTGTTGGGCACTGTGCGGAGCTCTAAGTTGGTTATTCTTTGTTGTAGCTATTGGATAGCTTCTGCGAGTTTCACTACTTGATTCTCCACTCGGTCTTCTGCCTTTGGCTCTAAGCTTGTCACAGAGTGAAGTTCTTAGTCAATTTATTCTTTGACTCCCAACTATTTTGTGAGAAACTGTTCTTTTTCTTGCTTTGCCTACGATCTCTCTTCTTCAAACTTGGCTTGAAGGTCCTCTTTCTCCTTTTGTGAAACCCAGCATTGCTCTACCATTTCTTCCTGTACTTGATTTAGTGCCACTATGGTTTGTTATTTCTCTTCTTGTGCTCAATGAAGCCGGGCTTCGGTCACATCAGCTAGTGTGTGGAGTTGGGCAAGATCATCTTCCAACTTTGGTTCTTCTGATGGCGGGGGCGTAGTGGATACTGCATGGCTGGAGTGAAGTGATTTTTGTACCCCTCTCAGCTCCATCGGGATTATTTCATACAAGGATTATTGCTTGGCTTCATTGTTCTGCAAAATTTCATGTGAAGTGTCTCATACAACTACGATGATGAAATCAAAGTCATCGATCGTGAGTACAGTCTGAAGTTTCGGCTTGCTTGATTTAGATTTCTTCCGTGAAGTAGGTTTTGTGGAGGAAACCTTACTTTTCTTCTATGTATCTGCATCATCAAGGGGGTTATGTGATGAGTTTAATTCGCCTTGCTCCTACTTATCTTCTTCCCTTGCTTTTTCTTCTTTCTCCTATTTTTCCACCTCATCACCTCCTCCTTCGCCAAGTGAATCTAAGGCAATCTCTTCTAAGGCACTGCTCAGTTCCTATACATCTTCGTTCTTCTTCCTTCTGCTATTGTTGGGTGCATTATACTCCTCGTGGGTAACTACCAGTCTTCCAATGAGAGTTGGGTCGAACAATTCTGCCTTAGAGACTAGTATAAGGAACTCTACAGGCCATTCCTTAGTGATTTCTTCCAGGTCCTCCTCAGTGAGATTATAGTATGACTGAACCTCTTATTTATTCTCATCTATGCATGCAGTGATATATCTGAAATGCCTATCTGCAAGAAACTTCATGAGGGGTCTGAACCTATCCAGAGTGTTTGGTGTCATCTGGGGGAACAATTCGATATCCATTTTCAGTTGTAGGTAGTAGGTATGGAATATTGCATTCGACTGCCACTATTTTCCCATGTCGCTCGAGTACCAGAGCGTGGTGAAATTCACAGCGAGCGGCTCAAACGGCTCGATGTCCAAGAAGGTTTCACCTTCCAGCATCTCCCAAGATGTAAACGTGATGAGGATCAGCAGCCAGCTAAAGTGGAACTCATAGCCCTGATCCTGAGCTTCATGGAAATCAACTTCTAGTTGGTTGACTAAGTACTTCACCCAGTTCATCTATAATCCCTCCACGCACTTTCCTACGAGGTCGACCACAAACTCTATGACCTACGTGGGTCTCTTCTTTCGGACTAGCTTACCAGTAATCAACTGGAAAGTGAGGTGCACTACACCATTATGAATGGAGGCTACCTTGTAGCCTCACATCCCCTTCTCTACATCACCATAGATGTCTTTAATATTCTGTGCCAGGGTGTGATCTGCATCCTTCTCTGGGTAGAAGTCTTGTGGGTCGGGTCCCTGCATGCTCAATCTGGTGATCCTATGGATCAGCACTGGATCGACAGTAATACTTCTATCTAACCATAAATAACGGTCATGGAAGCATGACAACATGATTTTAATGCACATGTTAACCTCTTGGTGCCTTCCAAAGTGTGAAATTTCCATGACATTAAGGATAGTGGACTGCGTGATGTTCATGGTCCATGGTTGGGGAATGATGTTCGATCTCTTTCCCTTCGTCTTAGTCAAGTACTTTTGAGGCGCAAGAATGTCGTAGGTCTTTTGCTCCCCTAGATTATAATCACTGATCTCTAAGGTTGGAATCCTCTCCAACTGCGTTCTAACTGCATGTATCCCCTTCAGGAGGTACGTCGTGATGACTGTGTATTCGAAGTCCCTCATGACACTATCACGATTCACCACGCTGGCTAGAGGCAGGTTGTAATTGGGCAGAACAAACGAGATTAAATTCGCATTCACTAAGTCATCTCTGTGCTTGGTTCTTTTCTCATCTGCAATTTGGGATGGTTCGGATTCACAAGCAATTGAAGGGGAGGATTGCACTCCTCGTATTGATGAAGCTTGAACTCATGTGGACATCACTCTCTCTACCATAAGCTCGATTAGAACTTCTTTGACGACTTTATCTGGGGTGTTGAGCTCGTCCGACATACACACTCAGATCGGATAACTCAGGTGGATGAATTAATTCTCAAAGTAATCGAACATGTGTCGATCTCAATAAACACAACACAGTAGCAATGAGTTCTCTTGTTGGCTCAGATACAAGTCACAAAAGTGTTTTCGGTGCAACATTTAACGGAATAAGTAGATAGTGATGTAAAGAATATTCTCCAACAGACAAGAGGCCTTCATCAATGCAGTTATGTCCATTATAGTGCAGTCCCAATGGTCAAATGGTGATATTTCTATTCATAACTGTTATTCTAACCGTTCGGGGTGTCAGACTAATGGTTATAATTATTTCAACGGTTATATCACTCCACCATGGAGAAGTACCATGATGTGTTGTTCTTATATCCCGATGAAGTTCCAATATTGCAAACCTTCCTTCTGCGAAGTCCCCTCTGGAACCTTCTGTAACTTTTCTATCTTTTCTCTCTTCTTCCTGAGATTTCTAGCCTTCTTCCCAGTGATCTTCATATCAGTATTCCTCTTTCCATTCTGATTCTTATCTCCTTTTGGAATAGTAACTTCGTGTTGTTGATATTCTTTCGTAGGGTCGAAGGGTAATATGTCTTCTCTCTTTGGGTTAGGTTCTCCATTTTTCTGTGAATATTCTTGTGTTCATTCAACTTTGACATCCAAGTTTATGGTTTTAAATAGCTTTAATCTGTTCTCATGTTCTTCAATCAAGTGAGTTATCCTCCTAGTCATAAAATCTTTTAATTATTACTTCCTTTTCTCTAAGACTTCCTCTTCTTTTCTTCTGGCTTGATCATTTTCAATCCAAGGTTTTCCAAATAACATAGCAAATGGGGTGTTGTTCTCAATAAATTTAACAACCTCCTATGTCGTAGTTCCATGAGCACTCATAGATATCTAGGTGAGTCTTCCACATAGGGTTGTCACCTTTCCTCTAAATAATCCTATTCCTCCTTATGAAGAAATCATAACAGGATTTCCTAAAATTTCCTAGGTTCTTTCTGTCATAATATTCGCCTGTGTTTCCTCATCTAGAACACAGTCAATGTCAAAGTCTCCTATTCTTAATTCTATGAATTCTTTTTCTTTGAATATCTCTGATAAGTTGATATTTCGGTGACCATTCAAGGTTTATTTCATTTGTATTAATACATTCTCTAATTCTTTATGGGGTTCTTCCATGTAACCTTCCTCGGGGTTTTCTTGTCTCATATTCATTCTGGCAATCTAAAACTTCATGATCCATAGTTTTACAACAAAGAAAACTAGGTATTCTACTAGGGCATTCCTTAGCAAGATGTCCTGGTATTCTGCAACTGTAACAAAGGGTTAGTCTTCTCTTTCTTTGAAATGATCTCCAACCTTTCTTGTACTGCGCACTAGGATCATAGTAGCCAACCTGAAAAAAATTATTTCTAGGATCCTGCATCCATTTTTTAGTCCAAACGTTCTTTCTATGCATAGGAATAACATATCTTTCATTATTTTTATCAGATCTACTCATATCAAACCTTCTTCCATCTAGTTGTGCCCTACTTTTCAATCTAGGACAAAATTTATTAAACATACCTAGATCCATACTTTTGAAACAAAAAATTTCACTTATCTTTCCTTTTTCAATCAAAACTTTTCATTGTTCTTACCTTTATCAGAGCACAAAGCTTTCAAGTCTTACCTCTTTTCTTCAAAACTGACTCTTCTTCTTAGCACAGAGCTTCAGAAGTTAAGTAGACTACTACACACTAAAGAAACAGATCTATGCACAGATCTTTATTTTATTTTCCTTAGTTCCTAGAAATCACAGTTTCAGGTCCCGGCAATAGAACCATTTTTTGGCACAAGGGAAAACCCAGGTCTCAACGCTACAACAACGCACCAAAAAAACCCTAACTACCGGCCCTTTCGACAACACCTGCAAAGCAGATGAAGTCTCACCTGAGGTAGAGGCAAGGGTGGTTTCAGGACTCAGATGTCTGCAACCTTATTTTGGACACATATATGTGATTACAACACCTTAACAAAGCACTTAGCAATTACATTTCATCAGTATTTAACCAGTATCTACTTCACAGATAAAATCCTAGTTACAGAGCACCACAATTTTCACCCAAATCTAGCCTATTCAAGAACTAAGCACATTCACATAGGTTAGATCTAGCATTCATCCATATTATTAATCACAAAGCATTAACATATCTATCTATCATTCATCTATATCAAAGCACTTAATCATGTAAACACACCAATACATCGCACGAAGCATAGCAACACAGGATATACGTGGTTCACCCCCATCCTGGGGCTACGTCCACCAACTCTTATTCTCTTTTATTATCTTTAGTCAATCAGCTACATCCACAGAGCCTCAAAACCAACTCTATAGGTGACAGGAGATCTACGCACCTCGCTAGATCCTCCTTCCCCGAGTTAGGTCCAAGCACAGAGCCTTACATAGTCTGTGCACAAAGCACTACATATGACTTTCACTTAGCTCTGCAAGTCTCAACATACAATACACATAAAGCCTCTTACAATCTCTTTCACTTAGCATAACACCCACACAGATGTCTCCCTTGCCCTAGCACTTAGCAAGGTACCAAGATTCTCTTCGATCACATAGATCGAACTACTTCCTACATCGCCTAGATTTATATTTATACATTACAAAAAGGGCCTAAAAATAGGTAAACCCATGGGTCGACATCCCCATACCCATTACATAAGCCCAAAACCCAAAAATCCCTAAAAAGGAGTCGATATCCCACGATCTCCACTTCAACTTGTGCTCTGCCTTTGACATGCTATCGAAGTCCCAAAAGTAAGTCAAACCTGAACAAGTATCCTCAAAACTTGGTCAAGGGACACAGTTTGTAGACCATGCTTCCATAACCTTGGATAGACCAGGGAAATCCTTAAGAAGATGGATACCCTTACAAATCCTACAAGGGTACTTGGGCTTACAGGTTGTGTGGGTGATCTTGACATCATCAACACTCCCAACACGATTAACAGTAACTGGTTGTTTTCCAACATGTCTGGTAGTGGTTGGAAGTTTGGGTCCCTGCTTATGTTTCTTCTTCTTAATATTTCATGTCTTCTTCTTCTTGTCCATCGGGTTATTAGTTGTAGAGATTTCACTCGGCGAAGAAGATGAAACGAAAGAATACCTTACAGGTAAAGAAGGCGAAGAAGATATTACTGGTGAAGAAGGTGAAGGATCAACATGAGGTTGATTTTCTTGGGGGGAAGTGCTTACAACAGAAGCACTAGGTACATTTGAGATTACCTTATTCGAAAACAACCATACCGGTAATCCAATTATGAGCCCTGGAAGGCTCAAAGTAGAAATGTGAGGAGGACCAATGTTTCTGAAAGAAGGAAAAACAAAAGATTCCCCTGGAAAAAGGGGTTCCTTCATTGGTCATTCTAGGAACCAACGCCATTAAATAAATATCCAACCTAGAATCTGCTAGGGAAAACAAACAACACACGCTAAAACTCTAGGAAGCAAACAAGCAAACAAAACCTTCTTGCAATGGGCACACTAGTTGGTGATAAAATCCAACGTCGTGAGAACAATGTAAGAAGGGGCTGAGATAGATTGGGTGGAAAATTTACATTTTTTACCTGCTTAATGGACTTACACCTTGGTGCAATCTCCCACACATAATCATGGGTATACCCTCTAAGAAGCCCGAGTGAGTTTGCCCAACGTCGATTCCAGGTACCATGAAGACTTGCCCCTTCACAGTCACCTCATGTAAAGACCCTAAAAAGATAGGCCACTAAGGTTACCAATTACTACAGTGATACCTGGGGAAATAGACGATAGTCTAATCCACGCGCAAAGGCAGGGTATCTAGCCTGAAATCAACTTGAAAGGATTCCACTCATCATTGTGGGTATACCTTCAAGCGACCCCCATAATACGCGCAATCTCTACTCTAAGACCAACAAAGCAGGGTGAGTAACTATGTCAGTATCGATGCGACCTCGTGATTGACCCTTGTGTTAGAAGGGCTTCCCAATAAAAAATGTAGCAATTGGATTTCACCACTCACTAACGCAAGATTCTATGTTTGTTTGCAACTTTGGAAAATTATCTTTCACACCTATTCCAAAGCTCTACAACTAATCTAATGTAGGTTTTCTACCAGAGAATATAAAAATGTTTAATCAATTTTTATAAGCGCTTTATTTTGAAGGTTGTTGTTACTCAAGAGGAAGATGGCATGGAATAAATGATGTTTTGACCGACTCTAAACAATGAAAAGAAATGAGAATGCAGATATTTCATTTCGATGAAAGTTATATTACGAGAAGGAGAAAACATTTATCATTTCCATATGCACAATGTCCCAAAATTTTATTAAACTCATCAATATGATCATGAGTCTCAAGAAATGAGCAAACGAGACTATACACCAATACACGATTTCCCCCCCCCCCCCACCTTCGGCCATGACCGGGAATTTTTTTTTTAGAATTAAAGACCAAAAATGACCAAAATCATGCAATTTCGCTACTTCAAATGAAAAGATTCCCCCAAGTTATATAAAGAAAGAAATTAAAATGTTTTGTTTCAAAGATAGCTAAAATCAATAGCAAATCGCTTCAAAACAAACACAACCCAAACAAAGTTTCTCTTTTAGTACGAGTTATTTGGAAAAATAAGTTCTTTCACCAAACAATTCTAAAGGAAAAAACAATGCTTTGTAATCGAAAGACACTGAAAACAAGAGATCAAATATTTCAAAAGAAAACAAAGAAAAAACCAAGCAAAGAATGGCTAAAAGAAAATTCTAAATTGTCAAGAAGAGTGTAAAAAGACCCAATAAATCACCCTAGCACCTATCACGGATCTCGGCAGGGAAAACCATCAAAAGATAAATTTTCCACAATCGTTGCAGGTTGTCAGGCTAACACAATACTTGGTAAATGTAAAACCATCAAAAACTTTAAATCAAATCAAAGACTTTTAATCAATCAAGCACTCAGAATCAAATTCAGATATTATATACAATCAAGCACTCATAATCAAATTCAGAGATTATATCCTTGTTGACAAAACTCAAGAAGCAAAAACTTATAAAATGATGAAGAAGGGATTTCAATCCCTGAAAACCAATCAATAGCAAGTCTTGTACTCAGAAAACAGTCAAATGTTGGCACTAAAAGCTCTTCCAAGATAATCAAAGAAAAAATGGATGACAGAAGACAAAAAGACCTAATCCAAAAATTTCTACAGGAGACATCGCAACCCAACAGTAAGGTACAGTGCGGAAATTTGGAGTTTCCACAGGCTAGATATGGGTAGGGTGTGTATATTTTTCACTGGTATAAATAGTTAGGGTGTGGCGATCTAAGGTTTCATCAGGTTGCATATAGCATACAGTGCGGAAATGCCTGTAAACAAAGGAAAATTGGAAAAAGGGAAAAGAGTCTAAATGAACTTTCAGATCCAAAGAGTCTGGGTGGATCCCCCACAGACTCAGAGACTGGATTAAAATTAAAAGAGATAGGCTAAAGGTAAATGGATAGCAAAAAACCATAAACAGGTTATATCCCCAGTATGGTCGCTAATTTTGTTGTTGGATAAATCGGTGAATGTGGACATAAATTGATCTCCCTAGATCCACCTAGATCTAGAACAAGACAAGACAGGACATGACACTTTCCCTAATCTCAATCATTGGATTTACTATAATATAAGAGATGAATGGAATACCTTTGAACATCGCTCCCTTATGTCTTTGTTGTCCCTACTCCACTCCGGTGCTCTTGTGTTATTGATACTACAATGAAACACAAACCAACCAGAGTGAAAGAAACAATAGTATATTCAATGAAAACTTATACATGTGATCAAGGAGTCATGTAATAAAATGAGAATGATTTTATGGGAAAGAAACATGCCACTGTATTATATTAAATAAAAGTGGAAGATACAACCAATCAGCCTTGATGTTTTCAATTTCCCTTTCGATGGCCCTTTTCTCCAACACACACACTTGCTCCAAACTTGCATGAATAGGATCCACAATAACTTGATGGACAAATGGATACCTCGAGTATCAATTGAGATAGAATCCCTCACACAATTCTTCAGCCTATTCCTTCATAAATTCCTTGCTTGCTTTCTACTTACTTGCTTAACTTTGCTTAACCTTTTCCATGAGAAATCCATCATTATATAGGAGAAAGAGAGATGGTTAAAGAGATTAGGATGATCCCACCAAATCAGAGAAGCAAGTAGGATCCCAACCATATGGATGCCACCTCATATTCTAGAATATTCCTTCTAGAAATTTCATGAAATTCACCCTTTTCTTAGTCTTAAAACACCGCCGCACCCTGGCTATAATGCATTCTGCGGAAACATCGTAGGCTAGTTTCATGGAAGCCTGTGGAAATTAGGCATTTTCACGTTGTACCTATGGTTGGCATGTGGCAGACTTCTAAAAACAGCTTTGTAGAAGAGGAAACATGTCACTTCTCTCATGAAGAAAGTTCCTTTTGTGAGCTTGAACACATGCTATAACAACATCACCAGGGTGACTAAAATAATGTGTAATATCTCTAGAATCAGAAGTAATTGTTGCGTGATCACGGTGAAGAAAGTGAACATTAGGATAGTTGAGAACCCCAAAATGGCCATCATTGGAGACAATTGTGATGAAGAAACAGTGAAAATCATAATAAAGTTACTGTGTGAATACAATGACATGTTCCCAACAACGTTCACGGAAATCAAAGGCATAACAGGAGAGCTAGGCGAAATGAACATACTGCTCATAGTTGAGGCAATATCGATCAAACAACAACCATACAAACTAAATATGATATATAAACAAAAATCCAAAGCTGAGATCGACAGGATGTTCGAGGCTGGAATCATAGAACCTGTAGAAGAATCAGAATGGGCAAGCCCTATGGTAGTTCAGGTTAAAAAGAAGGGTGGGATAAGAACATGTGTCGACCTAAGAAAGATTAATGATGCATGCCTACATGACCTGTTCCCTACTCCTTTCACATATGATGTGTTGGAGAATGTAGGAGGATGGGAAGCTTATTCATTCATCGATGGATTCTCACGATACCATTAGATCAATATAGCACCGGAAGACAGATACAAGACCACTTTTTCTATGGAATGGGGATCTTACCAGTACATAGTCATGTCGTTTGGACTGAAGAATGCACCAACAATATTCTCTAGAGTAGTCATAGCTACATTTAAAGAGTTTATCCACTAGTTTTTAGAAGTTTATATGGACGATTGGACAGTCTATATTCTATTCAAAGACCATGTAGAGGTCTTGCGGCTGATGTTAGAAATATGCAAGCAGTGTCATTTTCGTTAAACATCAAGAAGTACATCTTCAGAACACCTTTTGGGATACTATTAGGCCATATAGTATGCAAGCAAGGTTTTCTAATAGATCCTTCCAAGATTGTAGTAATTGTTAACCTTCCACCACAAAAAATAGTCTGTCAATTGAGAGAGACATTGAGACACACCGGATACTACACAAAATTTATAAAGGGGTATGCACAGATCATTGAGCCAATGGAGAAATTGCTAAGAAAAGACACCAAATTTCAGTGGAATGAGGACTGTTAGTGTGGATTGAATACCCTGAAAGAGAAGATGGTAACTGCACCAATAATGGTATTCCCAGATTGGGAAAAGACATTCCATGTACAATTATATGCATCGTCCATATCACTTGGATCCATTATGGTGTAGCTAGGAGCAGGAGAATTGGACCATCCGATTTCATTTTCTAGCAGAAAGTTGTCAGAGTCGGAGAAAAACTACAATACCACAGAAAAAGAAGGTTTATCTATGGTTTATGTGCTTCAAAAGTTCATACAATACTTACTGGGAAAACATTTCAATATGTTCACAGACCATTCAGCACTCAAATACCTCGTCAACAAGCCAGTGTTAGGGGGGAGAATCTGTAGATGGCTATTGTTGTTCCGGGAATTTGACTTTGAAGTAATAGTTAAACTAGGAAAGTTGAACGTAGGACTTGATCATCTGTCAAGGATCACTAATGGGGAGGAACCTACAAATATCAAAGACAACTTTCTAGATGCCCAGTTATTTTCAATTCAAATAGTCGATGAATACTTCGCAGACATCATCCAGTACTTGAGTACAGGGACTACGCCACAGGAATACAACACTGCGCAGAAGAAAATCCTGGTAGTCTGGGCTGCAGACTATCAGCTAATTGAAGGATACTTATACAAAATGGGTGCATATATCATGTTGAGAATATGTGTTCTAGAACATTAAAGACCAAGGATTTCAACTGAATCCTATGAGGGAATAGAAGGAGTACATTATGTAGGAAAAGAAACCGTGCAGAAGGTATTGGACGCAAGACTATGGTGGCCAACTATTCACAGAGATTCAAAGGATTAATGCCAGAAATGTGATGTATGTCAATGGGTTGGTAAACCGAATAGAAGGGACAATATACCCCTGTGACCAAAAGTAACTTTGTAGGTATTTTAAAAATGGGAAATATATTTTGGGACCAATTAACCCACTAACGAAAATTTCAGGAGTGAGGTACATCATCACTGTGAAAGAATACCTGACAAGATGGGAAAAAGAAGCACCGGTAAAAGATTGCAGCATGGAGACAACAACACACTTCTTGTTTGAGCAAATGATCGCTATATTTGGTTGCCCGAGGATTTTGATGAGTGAACAAAGCACTCACTTTATTAACAATACTATTAAGGTTGTGATTGAGGAATTTGAAGTTCATCATCAAAAGAGTACACCATATCATCCTGAAGAAAATGGAACAGTGCAAGCCTTTAACAAAATCCTTGAAAATGCATTGACGAAGATCTGAAACATTAATAGGGATTATTGGGACCTAAATATACCAACAGTATTGTGGGCATACAGGACCACCTGCAAGAAATTGACAGGACAAACGTCATTCAGATTGGTATATGGAAAAGAAGCAGTGGTGCCACTGGAGTTTTTGGTACCTAGTATGCACGTAGCAGCGATTACAAACATGACAGAACGAGGCATAGTACAAGAAAGGATAAATCAAATGATGATCATGGAGGAAGATAATATTCTAGTATGGATTGACCAAGAAGTACAGAGAGAAAGAGACAAAGCTTGGCATGACAGACATATAAAGAGAAAATATTTCAAGGAAGGAGACCTAGTCTTAGTGTACGATATAAAATCCCTTCATCACCTAGGAAAACTCGGAATGCATTGGTTAGGATGATACGAAGTGAAGACTGTCACAAACATGGGAGTTGTATAGTTGAGGGACTTAGGACGACCCGACCTTAGAGGAATGATCAATGGGATTCAAATGAACTTGTATAGGGACAGTCGACCTCCTAGCACTTAAAAAAAAACAAAAAAAATAGAGGAGATGTCACGTCATGTTGGACATCAAAAGATAACAACAGAGGCATAGTACGCCAAAAAGAGAATGAGCACGCACACTCGACAATGTTAGACCAATGGATATAAGGGCAATGGTCATGACAAAGCGGGAAAGACGGATACGGTAAAGAAGCGCCAACTGATGGCGGCTATCGGAATTGAAATCCAGAAACAATTGACAGGGCCTCGTATTAATCGCGCCAACTATCGATAGAAAGGTAAATCAATGGAAATTACATAGGAAGTGTCGTTTCAATTAAAACACAATTGCAGTAACGTCTCTGACAATCTTCACACGACTATGATACAAAGCAAGCACGTGTGAGTGGAAAGGTTATTGTGAAATCAGGAAAATCACAGAGAGATAAAGTATACGAAGTAGAGAGCTAAGGTTGCAGAGGTTGTAGAGGCCACTAAGCTCGAAAAACAAAATCATTACCACCATGGAACCACCCAAATAGAGAGAATCAAGCCATACTAGAAGATGACCTTGAATCAGTGCCAAAACACCACTGGAGCCATAGGAAAGTGAACAACAACCACTTCACCCTCCAGAAGTCGTCAATGTGGAAAAAATCTCGTTGCCCAATATGACACCAGGAAGCCCCACACCTATCGTGGAGGAAACCCAACAGACGACACCATTTGGCATGTACATTGATGTGCTAGAATAGGTACAGGGCCAACAGGTTGAGGACGTAGGTAATCATTTGCAACTCAGAAACCCTAACAGAGATCTAAGAGCCAATGAAATGGCCCCAAACCAGGTAGAAATGGTCACGCCAAAAAGGTCACAGACAACCATGCTAGAACAGCCACGGGAGGGAACAGTGGAATATGTCATTGGTCGACCAGGTGAGTATGCAGAAGAGTGAACAATGGAGGTTGGAACCTCGAGTCATCCACCACAGCGGAAGGGAAAACAACCAGTACCAAGGTCACCACGCAAGCATACCTCCACAACCATTGTCTTGTCATGCATTCAGGAAGGGGCACAAATAGCAGGAAACTTGTTAGGCCACATGGAGAAATTGAAGTACTCATACCATGATGTGACAGACATGGAAACGTTCCCATAGTTTTCCAAGAAATTTTACCTACAAACTGTGGGTATAGGACCCTTTAGCGAACCAATTAACCAACCAGTCTAGTGGGCAGTCGGACTATCCAAACACGGGATTCTAGGCCTGTTGGACATCCTGCACTTTAGGAGGGGTCAGTACGTGAACAATTGCATCAAGAAGGTGATGGAATTCACCCATGGAGGATACATGTGGCTGGAACATCTTGTCTCAATAGATGTAGAGCTTATTGCACACATCACAGGGCTTCCATCACGGGGAGAGAAATTCGTGTAGTTCCTTGAGGACAAGACAAAGGAGAAAGAAATGCACGAGGAAATGAAGAAGAAGTATGGTACCAAAAGGGCATCGTGAGGAATCATAATCAAGCATATTAGTGACGTGGAGACAAGAATGGACACAACAATTATGGCATGCAAACTACTCAGGAAATGTCGCAAGGAGGAAGTCCCAATCAGGGTTGTTGCAGCTGCTGCATAGTGTGCGGAGGGCAAAAAACTCAGTTGGGCCCCGTATTTGTTGAATCTATTCCTGGAAGACTGCAAGGACACGCAGGATATAGGGACATAATTTCACTATTCATGGCTACTCATCCTGGTCACCTTGATCAGATGAAAGGAGCCTCAGTATTCATTTTTTTCCACAAGACCTAATCCTTTCCACGCAACACGATACCTATCGTTGGGGTCTTCTTCGAACCCCCAAAACATAAAGGAGAATGCAACCATATTTTAAGGATATCACAACGATCTATAGGAGATCATCGCCAACACTTGGAGAGTGATGTCGGAAGTGGTCGCACAGTATCAGGGCATATCCAACTTCAAAGAAACTAGACATGCAATGTGGATCTAGGCACGAAAGGATCCCCACAATCAATGTCTAAAACTGCGCTATTGCATCATAGAGGTGGACATAGAGATGGACATCAAAGATTGGAATGATGACTAGAGAATCCCAATCCTGAATCAAGAAATGCCCACAAGAATGGAGGAGGAGGAAGGGAAGGAACAAACACCAGCAGAAGAGATAGCGGTGCCCAATAAGCCAAGGAGCAATCAGAACAAGGTGCAACATAATAAAGGGGGTGTGTCCAAGAAAGACACTCATGCAGGGAAGAAGAACAACACCCAGGCACTAGAGGTACAAGAGAAATTGACTGAGACATCACAGGGAACCACATCAAGTGATACTTAGAAGGAGCAAGGCTATAATAAGAGGCCAGGTATACAAATGGGGGGCGTGTTCAAGAAATCTAAGGCACAAAGGACGCCACCTAAATACACGATCATGAAGGATGATGCGGACTTTATGGCCAAAATTCTCCAGGATTTCACATTGGAGGATTTTGACAACACTCAACGCCAAAGGGATAAGATTGAGGAGGAGTTGGCATACATATGACAACTCCTCATGTAGCTCAAAGAAGGACAAGTGGCTTGCAGCAGCATAGGAACAGTCCCATCAGCATCACAAATAGGAATCGAGGTGGAATCGAGTGAGCAAGATAGGATTCAAACAACAGCACAACCAAGCTCGATGTTTCACATTACACCGAGTATTTTTTGCATGGATGAAATTGTGGGTCAGACACCCTTGAAGGATTTGGCACAAATACAGTTGTCGATGATGCAGATACCAACTAAATCCTTGTATAAACTACAGGTTAGCATCATGTGGGAGGTATAGTCAATGCACGTAGGGACGCAGCAGAATTGCAGAATACAAAGGACAATCAGGACGCACTGGAATTGGTACTCGAGTAGTCAAAGTTTGAGACCAAAGATGAAAAAGGACATGTATATAGGATGGAGCAGGAATTGGCCGTAGGCTATGAGAAAATCCCAAAGAGCATGCAGACGGCAGAACTCACTGTGACACAGAAGATTGGTCAGATTGTGCAGACAATCTATCAATACAAACTAGAGATCGAGCACCTCCGGGAGAAGCTCATACCTACCACTCCACCATAGGTGAAGGATCAGAGGAAGCAGAAACGTGGATAAAGGAGATAGAGCGATAAGTCCACGCGACAGCCGACTTGTTCGACATTTTTGAGATAGAACGAGTTTTGAGGAATCAAAGGTAAAAATTACGAAGCTAGTACAATTTCTTCAGTTCATTCTTTAAAAGTTGATAATGAAGTTGATGAGGTCAAATGAACAAAACTTTTTCACATAAGAGTAATTTCCAAACATACAAAAATTGATACTCTATTTGATAGTGGCTCACAAGTAAATTTGATATCATAGACAATTGTTAAAAAGTTGGGATTAATCACTAAACCTCATAAGAAACCATATCCTTTAGGATGGATTCATAATGATAATCAGTTGCAAGTGAATGGACAATGTGTCCTTAAGTTTGCAATCAATTCACAATTTATAGATGAGGTTGAGTTAGATGTAGTTCCACTAGATATATGTGGTATTATACTTGGGAGTCCATATCTGTATGATAGAAAGGAAATATTCTATCGTGAAGACAATAAGTATCAATTAACTAAAGATGGAAAATAGTATGTTGTAAGGGCTCATTAGAATAAATTGGATCTATCACTAATCAACTCAGGGCAAATGAAGAGAATTGTAAATGTCAGTAAGAGATATTTACTAATGATTGTAAAAGCTAAAGACACTATCGGAATTGATACTTTCAAAGATTGTGATACAAAGTTGAAAGATGAATTAGTTAGAATTGTTTCTGACTATGATGATATATTTCAATTCCCGAAAGGATTACCTCCAAAGATACAAGTTGAACATGAGATACAGTTGCTGCAGGATGTTCCTCTTCCTAACATTGGAATGTACAGGTTATCAGTTTTGGAAAATGCAGAGATAAAGAAACAGGTACAAGAGTTGGTTGAACAAGGGGTCATCAGACCAAGGACTTCTCCATGTCGGTCACCTATCATCCTGGTGCCAATGAATGATGTCATGTGGCGCATGTGCATGGACTTCTGAGCCTTGAACAAGATCACGTTAAAAAATCATTACCCTTTGCCTCGCATTGATGATTTATTAGATCAATTGAAACATGCGGTTTATTTTACTAAGTTAGACTTAAGCAGTGGTTACCATCAAATCATAGTTGTTGAACAGGATATATGGAAAACGACTTTTAAAACAAACAGGGATTATTTGAATGGTTAATGATGTCATTTGGTCTTACTAATGCACCTGCTACTTTTATGCGGGTAATGAACGATGTATTCAGGCCATTCATTGATGAGATTGTAATATTCTACTTAGATGATATTCTTATTTTCAGTAGGACCAGGGAAGAGCATTTCCATCATGTTATGAAGATACTTTCAATGTTTCAGAGAGAGAAACTTTTTGTAAAGTTGTCAAAAGGTGAATTTGGAAAAACATATCTTGTATATTTGGGTTACTGCTAGAAAAACAGGACCGCGGAGCAATAAAATAAAACAAATGCAGAAACAAAACACAGAAGACACACAATACAAGAGAGACACAGATTTACGTGGTTCACCCAGTGTGGGCTAC
>JZKD02S0150668.1:58730-85370 GCA_000966675.3 Picea glauca | reverse complement strand
AATAGATCCTTCTGATATAAATAGTCTTCCATCTACATCTTCCATAACTGGTAGTTTTGGCTGTTAAATTTCTCGACCCTAAACTTTCCATCTTCCGACATTGCTCCCACTCGAAATAGGAGCCCTCTTTTCCTGCGAGTTACCTTTTTCTCTGATACCAGTTGTTATAAAAACAAGACCGTGGAGCAATAAAATAAAACAAATGCGGAAACAAAACACAGAAGATACACAATACAATAGAGACACAGATTTACGTGGTTCACCCAGTGTGGTCTACGTCCACCATAGAAATTGCCAGGTCCTTCCTTTATTATTATCCAGCATATGAAGGGATACAACCTACAACAAACCTGTTGTAACTTCCTCTTCTTTCTCTCACAGTCTCCTATCTCAGAATACAATATTTTCCATCAACCATAGCCGCAATACATTTCCCTCATAAAAGAGGGTTTCAGTCTAGGGAAAAAAAACCTAACATAATCTCTATCGTTAGATTTGCGACCTTATAATGAACGGTCCATATTTACAATGAAATTACAATATACATTTACAAGACAATTTTTCCTTTGGGGGATTGCCCCCAGACCCCCCAGCCGAGGGGATATCCCCCCCGAACCCCACAAAGGGGGTACCCCCCCTCTGCACTCCCCCGTGTGAAAGAGTGTACATACTTTTGGGGTGTAAATATTTCATGGGGTATAAACACGACTGAAAATTAAAAGACCTCTGAATCAGGAAGATAATCAGGCTCCACAACCAACACAGAGTAGGAAATGGATCATGTGAGCAAGCATCATTCGGTTTCCTCAAATCTACATAAATTATGATTCCTCCTGTCTTCTTATCCTGAACCACCATCAGACTAATCCACTCTGACTCTACGATAGGTTCAATAATTCCTACTTCCAACATCTTTTCTATCTTTTCTTTCACCTTGTGCTTATATATTGGGTTCAATCAATATGGTCTCTTCTTCACATGCTTAGCATTTGGATTCAAAGGGATCTATGTCTCTCCTAGCTCTCCAACAATCCCTTTCATCTCTAAAAATGTAGTCGGGAACAGATCATGATATTCGTGCAGTAAATCAAAAATCTTTTAAACGGTCTCTTCATTCCAGTAATCTCCCATGTTCGCAAACTTGGGCTTATACTTTGTACCGATATTCACTTTGTGTGTTTTCAATGGCTTTGCATATACACCAGATTCAAGATTTGGACCTTCTATTGTGTGTTCTCCTTCAACTTTCAGTACTTATAAATTTCTCATATCTTCATCCTCCCAGTATTTGTTGGGTATGTGTTATATTCTTTGCATGTGTGTGTGTGGGGGTGCGTCATATACAACAACTGCATCTAACGATCCCTTTTTTTGGGCGATTTTTGCTATTTTTAGTGGATTTTTCTATTTTTAGTGGATTTGTAAATTAATCCTGGATTAAGGGATTAGGGTTTTGGTATCTACGGAATACCTAAAAACATTGTATATATTGTATGGCGAATGCTGAAATTCGATATAATGAAAATAAGATAGGTTTTCCCGGTTGAGGGTTTCTGGTATAAAATATCTGTGTACTTTGTGTATGAGCGATTGATTAATTTTTGTATTGCTTAAGAATCTATATGCATTGCTTTACTTCGCAAGTTTAAAACTTACAGTATTCTCCAATGACATTATATCATTCCAAAACTTCTTGAACCATAGCAGAAGATCTATGCACACTACATACATATATTAGTTCTATCAAGTATTTTGATGCAAATATATTGTCCTTGATAACCTGCAGAGTTGTGTCTATTGATGGGGAATCATCTTCAAAACTGAAAGTAACCTTGAAGTTTTGAGTCAACTCTTCCCAATATGTTGTCTCTCTGTGCACTTCCAGATCTAAATACCAGTTCTTCATAATCGTATCTAGAGTGTGTATAAACAAGTGTGTCCATTCTTGCTTGGGTATTGATCTCCATGTTGCAATGCACTATGTAACATGCTCTGTAGGACAATTTAGCCTCGTATACTTTTGTGCAATATATTGTTTTCCTACTCCAAATATGAACTATAACAATCTTTTGCATTGTTTTCAATCCTCTATTATGTCCTTATGTGCAGCCCACCATCTTGTAGAAGTCAGTTTTAGTGTGACATCTAAGGCTAACAGTCTTTGTTGATATGGTATTTGCAATGCAAATTCATTTATAAAAGAGTCTATGGTTGTTATTCCATCATCCTTCGGGGGATCACATACCTCAATTCCAATCCATCATAATGTGTGGGTAATATAAACACATCTCATTTTCAATACTTCATGTAATATCTGTTTCCAATGCTCCAGTGCTTCTTCTAAATCTTATGCACAAGAACTAATACTTCACCAACTGAGTACACCATCAGCAGTAGGGTTCACATAGTCATCCATCCGTGCAGTCACATTATAAAGGTTATCAAGCTTTTTTCCCTTTTCTGATTCCACGTATCTTCTCCCCTATATGGGATCTAATGGCACAATAACTTTCCAATATCATGATTCAAAGACCATTTGTCTCTTCTTCATATCAATCAGAGTTTGGTTATCAAAATCCCAATCAAGTCCTAGTAATGTTGGATAAGGCTTATTTTCATCTACTATCTCGCTTACTTAGAAATCAACTCTATTGTGCACTCCATCAATGTTAACATTCACCCCTAACAGCCTTCCAATTGAAACAATCTTATATTGATTTGCTAACCTCAACTGAATATATGACCATATTAACTTCGGTTTTCCCATCCTCTCCCAGGTCTTCTTTGGAAGGACATTCACATCAAATCCTGGGTCTAAAATGATATTAACCATGTCATAATCTCCTATTTGTGCATTCAGTCGGAATTCCCTATTCGTCCTTCTCTTGTGATGTACTTGGTTAACTTATCGCCCTCCTTTTGTGCGTGCTCTGATGCAGTTCCCAAATCTTGTCCCAAAATTCATGTCCCAACACAACATTGTAATGTTATTAAGGCCGTGGTCGCAAAACGTGGTATTTTTAACCCCCCAAAAAAGGTGCTATAGGTAGCACCACTTTTGGAAATGGGGGTTGATTTTTATGTTTTTGTTAGCAAAATTACAAAATTGTAAGGTCGTGGTTGCAAAAGGCTGTAATTTTAATCTAAAAAAAAAAAAAAATTATACCACCATTCATGCCACTTTTTGATTTAGTGGTTGATTTTGATTATTTAACCCAAAAATATTGGATTTTAGAACTAGATTTCTTGTTTGAGGTCATAGTTCTCATAAAATTGGTAAATGTGTTTCAAGAAAATCTCACATTTCTATATAGTACAAGTGAATCCACCATATCCATCTAAACTAACTCCCTTTTGTTTTTTAATAATGTCATGCACAACTCCAAGTCTTGAACTCCATGTCAAAAACAATAAAACATGTGCATCATTACATCCCCAAGGGAAAAAACTTTCATAGAAGCTAAGTATAACTATTCCACTCCATCTCATTTGAACAATAGGAATTAGGAAAGTTAAGTTGATTTCATGTACCTTAATGCATAGAGGAAGAGAATTGTATGACATATTAATAATTTCAGTATATGCAGACTTATATGACTTTATATTGACATTGGTTATCAAGCATATGTCAATACTAAAGTAGGAACATTATTCTCTTAATGTGTTAGTGACTAAGGATATATACAGTCCCCTAACAAACTGACCCCTCTAACAAGATACAAGTAATATGTAGTATCAAGATAAAATACTTCTTTTATAAATAATAAAAGAATTGATAGACAAATCACTCTCGAGTGTAGCACTCAATTAATGATGTCATTTACTTAACGAGAACCGTCTAGAGTTTTCATTTTTAGAGGTCACTTTTAATTGTTCTTTTTATTATGTTTCTAAAAATGGTGCTCCTAAAAAAAATGCATTTTTTGTCGAGGTTAAATTACAACCTTTTGCAAACATGGCTTTTAAAAACCATAATGTTGCTAAGAAAAAACCTTAAAATCAACCCCCAAAACAAAAAAATGGTGCTCTTAGTAGCACGTTTTTTTAGGGGGTTAAAGTTACAACTTGTTTGAACCCATGGCCTTAACAATTGAAACCATTTCAACCAAAACATTAGAATGAGCTCCTTAATCGAAAAGTGATGATAACAATAGCACCTCCTTTTTTTGTCAAGGTTAAAATTAGAACTTATTTAAACACATGGACTTAACAAATGGTAACTTTGCAACAAAAACCTTACAATCAACTTCCAAATCAAAAAGTGATACTACTAGTAGCACCCCCCTTTTTTCGGCATTAAAATCAGAACTTGTTTGAAACAATCAGTTCCATTGCAATCAAATTCCTAAAATTAAACCTAGAATTAAAAAGAGGTGTTGCTAGTAGCACCCCATTTTCTTCAAGGTTAAAATTGCAGCATTTTTAAAACCATTCTCTAAAAGATCAATATTGTTGCAAATAAGTCAATTCATATTAGCACATCCAGTTAAGGTGTGGATTTCGTTTGCTAGGCGATCTGAGTTCAATACCCTTACTGTGTATTTAGTTGGGAGGAGACACCCAAAAATCTATCCATGTTAAGGGTTGTTGTGGCCCGAGCTGAGTGCGATCCCCAGGTGATTTTGACGGCTTATATGCCCCTGGGTTGTGGTTTACTAAGCAATAGTTGAAACGATGGCCCCACAAGTGATGGGAATTTCTAACAAATAAAAAAATATATATTGTTGTAGACAAAATCGTAGAAAAATTAAAAAAAAAAAAATGTAGAGGAAAAATTAAAAAATTAGAAGGGAGAGCCTCCAAAACGAGGGGAAAAAGACACACACTAAAGAAATTTATATTTAAAGAAAAAAGAAACATTCTTCGTCCACCCTCTTTAATATGTTTGTGTGTAACAAAAATTTAAAAAAAAAAATAAATAAAGATAAAGAAAACAATATCAACATGGAAAAAAAAGACAAATAAGAACCAAACAAAAATTAAAATAAACAAACAAACAAATATTATACAAAAATTTAAATTTGAAAATTTTGAAAAATAAAAACAAAACAAACACATAAATAATAATAAAAACGCACACACACATACACACAAATGATGGGGGAAGGGATTTTGAGGGTAAGTTCAAACAAGTTGTAATTTTAACTAAAACAAAAGAGGGTGCCACTAGTAACATCACTTTTTGATTCAGGGGTTGTTTTTAAATTTTTGATTGTAATGGTGTTGGTTATTAAGGTTATGGGTTCAAACAAATTATAATTTTAATCTCAGAAGAAGAAGAAAAAAAATCATTATTATTGGAAGTGTTACCACTCGAACTATCACAATGATTAAGCAAGGTCCACACTCGAAACAAAATGAGGGGAACTCAAAATTGTCACCTAAGCTCCCACTTCCCCTCTCTTCTCAAGTGAATACAATTCACTTGAAGGGAGACCTCCCTACATAATATTTTGACACTAAGCACTATATCTATGGGTACCCAACCCAATGTGGATGGCTAACTTTCTATTTGTATTTCTGTTTGTGAGGGTGATACTCTATTTCTTACATGTTGAAAATTACTTATCATGCACTAAGTGTAAGTGTCATATGAGAGATAAAAAAAATTGTTTGTTCGCTTATGTTAACACTTTTATGGATATGCTAATATAAAAAACACTATCTTTAAAATGCAAGATGAAAGCAATATTTGACTAGCTTTATAAATTTAATAGTAGAATATTATCAACGAAAGACATTTAAATTTCATACAAATAAGAGAGTGAACCAAGGTTATTAGAAAGGAAAACTTTTGAAGCTACAAACAGAGAGTCAAGGGCACATTTCAAAAATAGAAAACAAATTCCTCCTTTGACCAGACTACTAAATCAGATTGTAGAAAAATATTTAAATTCAGATTGTAGAAAAATATTTAAATTACTTATGGATGCAATACTTGTTAGTCACAATAGGCAAATCTAAGAGCCCTTTTTCCAAGATAAGAATGAGTTTCCAGGTATAAAATTAAAGCTTCCAACTCACTGCTATGACTTTAAAAATGATGTGCAAACATTGGAATTAAAGGTTGTTATGCAAATGTGGGAAAACTCATGCACACATTTTGTCAAATAGTTAGGTTGCAACCTTAGATATTTCTGGTTATGAGCAATATTTTATAATATGCTTATTATTGTAACTTTAACAACCATATTCAAGACTAATAAAATGTTGTTGGTGTGTATGTGATGTGAGAAACCAAGTGTTTCCATCAATATGAATATTGTACCATTCGTAAAAAAAATATTTATCCAGTTTCAAGCATAAGGTACTTCACAAATTCACCTAGATATCAACCGAAGAAAGAAGGGGGAGGCCGTGCATTTTTTCACCCAACTCAAAATTCAAGATCTATGACAACAATATCAACGAAAGTTTTCTATAAACAATCAAAATATTTCACTCGCACTTTTTCACAAATAGTTGGTGAGAAGCCTCAGAGTTCTCAACAAAATGTTATTAGAAAATGAAGATCTTTAATTTTAGCCTTAAAAAATGTTTGTGGAGCGAGTAGTATATAGTTTCCTAGTAGACACCACTTGTAAATGCAACAAACAATTGTTAGAAAATGAAGATCTTTAATTTTAGCCTTAAAAAATGTTTGTGGAGCGAGTAGTATATAGTTTCCTAGTAGACACCACTTGTAAATGCAACAAACAATTGTTAGAAAATGAAGATCTTTAATTTTAGACTTAAAAAATGTTTGTGGAGCGAGTAGTATATAGTTTCCTAGTAGACACCACTTGTAAATGCAACAAACAATTGTTTCAAGGGATATGTTAGTAAGGAGTTTCAATGTATATCATGCCCAAATCATTTTCACAAGCACATAGAAAAGTGAGATGTCGATGAAAGTCAACCAACGCTCAAGGTAGTGTTGTTAAAAAAGATAAATGTGTTGGGCACAATTGAGCAACAGACTTAATAATATGTTTTCTATGTAAATCTTAGATTTTCTACCCCTGCAAAATAAGTTAGAAGGATAAAATGGATGAGAAGAAAGGATACCAATGCCTTGTCCAAAATGAGAACGATGGGGTTAAGAGGATAAAGAAAATGGGGGTCACCTTAATTTCTAGGAAAGGATGCACAAGTCGAAGAGTTTAAACCACATATAACCCTATCCTTTAACTTCTATTAAAATCAAGAAAAGCTTCATCAAAAAAAAAATTAAACAATTCTATGAGTTTTTCACCATAATTTGAGAGAAAGACATCAAAGAAATCATTTCAAATGACAAATTTATTTTATGATAGAACAATATTACTCGAAAGATTCATCTCCATAACAAGTGATGGAGAAATTCTAGCAAAGATGAACTCTTACAACAAGAAACCCCATCCTTAGAGGTGCACCACAAGACCAACCACAAGTTGTTTGTAGAAAATAAAATGCAGAGCTTCAGTACTCATTCTTTCAACAACCCCTATCATGAAGAGAATAGCTACATAAATAGCTAAGTTATATCCCCAACAATCATTTTACAACAGCTATATTCAAGAAAAAGGGTGCCCAACTTATTTTAGAAGTTGGCCCCACTCAGAAGGTGCACCCTCTAATGCTGAAACATTACCACATTACAAAAATTCGGTGGGCCCTAGGATTGATGCACCCCCCCCCTTTTATTATGGATACAATGTATTTCATAGCATGAATTATGTGGGGCCTAAGAGGTGTGCCCCCTCTTTTCGTCTAATGCAAAAGCATGCTTTATTACATGAGTGTATAGGGCCAGGAGGGGCACCCCCTCCTTATCTTAGCCAAAATATTTGATAGCATCCACCTTTATAAAATAGAATCAATCGCCTATTTTGATAATTGACAAGAACACCTATAGTGAAAACTAAGGTCTAAGTCAATTAATCATAAAATACCCAAAATTAGGCCCCCTTTTTAAAAATGGAGTATACAATTACATGTGATATGGCCCAAATGTGAATGCCAAGCATGATGCAATTACTAGGAATCAAAAACCATGCAAGGGGTGAGACAGGAGACATGGTATCCTCTTCCTAACTATGGACATCACCAAGGAGAAATTGTGCAAACAAGTATTGGTGCTTGATATCTAGAGATGAAATTGGTGCAACATATGGTGAATATGAATTGGAACAACTTCATGTATCATTTTCTATAGTTGCTACAAGACTGATATGATATTGTGTGGGCCCCATGTGACCTATGTGGTAACAATGGATCCAACATGGGGACATGTGCTTAATGAGAGGACATGAGAACTCCATAATATCTACTAATGCCTATACCTACACACATCTCAACCAATAAAGGAGTAAACATCCAATGTGGGGTGATATCATCACCCCAGAGATCCTTATCAAATCAGAATACAACATAAATGAACCATATAAGATGAGAAACATTAAGATAATTGCAAAACAAGGAAGGAACTGAAATTGCCATAGATACCAAAAAACAAAAAAATATAATGCAATGCTCCCTGTAGATTTTAACTTTGTACAATAAATTACTGCAAACAGATTCTTAATAAAAATAGAAAAGATACAATGGCACACACACACACAAGACATAGAGATTTTATCTTGGAAACCCAAACCATGAAAACCAACAACCTATTTTCATCCACACCTATAATCTTATATTCATCATATCTTCATTGTTTACAATACAATACATATATAGGATCTCGTGACATCCAAATCCCTAATCCATTGACCTGGATTAGTCAACAACCCTAATTCCTTAACTAGAATTAGAAAACCATCGGCAAAAACCATGTGTCGAAAAAACACCAAAAAACACCATTTTTTTTCTAAACCCTCTAACCCCCCTACAAAGAATATAACACATAAAACATACCCAACACTGGATCTATATCTAGTCATGCAAAGAATATAACACATACCCAACGCTCCCAAGAGATTATTTATTTGTTATTAACATTTTTTTTAGAATGCAGAAAATATAGTCACCACTTGGATTGTATAGATTTAAAATCTTTCCATTTACGAACTAGGGTAACTTATCACCATACAAATGAATTAAATGGAAATATTTAACTATTGATTCTCCATGTATTTTGTAGGGAACTAGCCACAAAATCTCAAACTTGACATGCATTACAGGCTTCTCCTTTCAGTTATTTCACATTAGGACCATGTCTCCGACCTCAAATAGTCTTTCACATGCTCACTTATCAAATTTCACCTTGGTATTCTCTTCAATTTCAATCAATTGATCAAAATATCTCCTTTGATTTTCCTCAAGTTATATCAATTGATTGATTCATCCCTAAATTGCACTATGGTTAAAAGTAAAGTGCTACAGTAGTTGGTACACATGAATCTTCAAGTGGACATGCAACTTGAAAACTAACCCATATACTAGTTGAAAAGGACTCTTATCAGTGGCCTTCTTTTAGGTGATTATGTATTCCCACGAGGCATATTTTATTTTACCATCCCAGTTTCTCTTGTTGTCACACACTACTTTCTTGATGATTGTCATAAGATTCTTATTATTTGACTCATGCAATCCATTACCTTGTGCGTAATAATTTGAGGAATGAGATAATACAATTCCATAATTAAAACAAAACATGGACAACTAAGAAAAACTAAAATATTTAGCATTATCAAACATGATCTCTGTCGGCACAACAAACCTCATGAAAATATTATCCTCAAGAAAATCCATGATAACCTTTTCAATAGATTTCTTCATGAATGGCCTCAACCCAACTAGTAAAATAATTGAATAATATCTCCTTTGTATGCCTTCAAATCATCGTAGGACCAGTCAAATGTCTCTGTAATACTTGATCAAATTTTCAATATTCTTTAGTTGTTCATGGGAAGTACCCTTACCAATATTGATTATTCTTGGGCTCTCATTAGATCTAATATTTATCTCAAATACGTCTCAGGTTTGATCCTCACCTAGTGGATTCTTATACATATCATTCATATTAAACATATTTTCCAATGGAACAACCACCTGAGGAATCTTATTATCTGGAAGTTCCTCTATTTCATAATCACCAACATCATATTGAACTTGCCAATTGATATTGTATTCTTTGAATTTATGCAAATAGTTCAAGAACTTGACAATTTAAGCATCATCGTGGAATATCTACCAATGTTCCTAGTTATTTGGAATTGAGGACTTGAATATAACTTCCATTTTACAATCCCCAAACATAGATCCATCACAGAGTTCTAAAGTGGATTCTACTATTACTAACAAATCAACCTCGGAATTTTTTTCTCTAGGCACTGCTCTAATGTCAAAATCCTTGAAAAGATCAATGTTATCCCATATCGCATTCATATACCTCTTGAACCTTTCATTATTCGAAGAGAATTGTCTTTTAACCTACAAGATTATAAGATATGAATCACCAATCACTTGCAAGCGCTTGATACCCATGTCTAGGGCCAACTCTAAGCCAAGGCACAAAGCTTCATTCTCGACTATGTTATTTGTACACTCAAACTCTAGCCGATATGAAAATGAGTTTTTATATCCTTTCATGGAAATGAAAACAATCCCCACTCCAACACCTAATTGAGACTGAGCTCCATCAAAATTCATTCTCTGAATTCTATTACACTCTTCATCTTCATGGATTTCTTCATTAGGTGCAATTGAGTTTACTAAAATTGCATAATTCCCAATATCTTGCTCGTAGTAAACTAACTGATTCATAGGGTCCTCCAAATATTCTACATGATATCTCTAAGCAGGCCTCCATTGAAAAGTGACGAACATATCTTCACATGTGGGGATGGTGGCATAAGATAAGTCCATTTGCATAGTACCCCCCAAATTGGCGTCCCACTTGCTAGATAACAACATGCCCCATGTGTCAAGGACATGGATAACCACCACATCCATCAAAAACAAAATACTAGGGTAAACTACCAAGTTCACCTTCAAATATTTGATAAGACCACATAATTTATCTATCGAGAATCTAACACATAAACATTCATATATGGTCTGGTGGCCCTCAAACCCAATTGGTTCATAACTTTTAATGACATCACATTCGTAGAGACTCTAGAATATAACATGAATTTTTGCAACAGGAGAGAATTAATGTCCAATGTGATGTAAAAGGGAGGATTTCCCCCATCTCTTTCTCCTTAATGCATAGACTATAATATGACGAGGTCATTCTTGGCTTCCTCATCACAGAATTAAGCATGTTCAACCTGACAATCCTAGTGACATATATGCTCTCATCGTTAGTCTCCATCATCTCATCTTCGTCTAATGAAATAGGTTTATGTTGGATCATGTAGATGTAATCATCTTCTCCAACCCAGTTTAGATTGTCCATACCCCCAGGGCTTCCTGCTCCATCTTGTCCAAAATTTCTAGGATAAGTCTGCTCACTATGTGGCTCATCACAAGGAAAAAACCAAGGAAATTATTCTTGACTAACCATGTTCTTCAAGACCAAGGTGTTATGGAATATATGTTCTTGGGGATCCTTATTCATATTCCACCCTGCATTTTCTTGGGGTTGGAATTGATTATTCTATTGCTTTGGATGATAAACGTTCTATTTCCCTCTATCTCTTTCAATATTCATCATTCTATTAAATAAAGCAGTTTGAGATTAGATAAGGTTAACAAACAACTTCTCAAAATTTTCACTCAACACTCTTACAAGGTCTTGAATTGGGTCCACTATATGCACAATCATGGGATTCATCTCTATCTGAGAAGTAGATTCTCTAAAAGAACCCATAATATCAAACTTCGATGAGAGCATGTTCTCTTCTATATTACTTTCCCAATTTTGTGCTTCTTCGAGAGTATTAGGGAATTTATCTCTCAGCATAAGGCCAATATGTCCTTCATATGAATTTATGCAGTGAAGGAGGATCACGTCATCCTTGGGCCTAATTCTTTATGGGACCATGTCAACCAACTTCCTAAACTTCACGTCGAACTCTTTGACTATCTCATTCTCCTTCTTCTCGATTTCATGGATCTGGGATAGAAGAATTCTACCATATTTACGCACAACCCATCATTTGATTAAGGCCATATGAAATGTATCCCACAAGTGGATTCTATTATCAGGTAGGCCACAAAACCACACTTTAGCATCTTCTTCTAGGGATAACATGAATAAATTCATGACTATAACTTCATGATCTTTGACTACATCTGCCTCTCCTATGGAATCATAAAATTTGATTAGACACTCTTCGACAATACTTACATTATTGCTAGCGAATTTCAGAATCCATTTCTGGTATTTATCAGGCATGGCATGTGGGGCCCCTTAGATGCACATGACGTCTCAAATAAAAATTTGATGTCCTGAATTGCCACCAGTAAAGCATTGATTCTCTTATTTTCCTATTCCATATCCTACTTACAAACAAATATTCTCCATACCTCCTTGAGACCTTCTAAAAAACATATTTTTGGAAGTTGTACACACCCTGGCAGTTATGCAGCACATGTATATGCGGTTTTCCCAGAGGACAATCGCATACATGGTAGTAAATGCTTTAAAAAATATATTTTTTCTTAATTGAATGTTGAGTTACAGTTTTGGTTAGTTTCCTAACTCTTTTTTCCCGTAAACAATTGTCTCTAACCAACTACATAAAACATAAAAGAACCATTTTATCAAAGGACAAAGGTAATGATTCTTTGCACACCAAAAGAAAACATCCATTTGGATACACCCATTGTGTCTGTAATCCCGTATACATCCCTATAGTTGTTGGTTATTGTCCTGGAAACCCTTTTTTCCAACCTTCCTTTTGATTACCATCCAACCTGACTAAGAGTCTCCCCTATATTCTCTTTGAGACTATGGTGAATCTAGAGCCAAAACCAATATTTATAGCAGGAACTTGGGTGGAGGGACTCGGAGTCTCTTTCAAAAAGGAAGTGTTACACATGACAGGTATACGACATAACTACCTAACTATTGAACAACAAAAAGAAACTCACTCCTTCGAAAAGCATTCTGTTTGTGATGTTTTATTTACAATTATTTCATATATGCTTTGTAGAGCACTATTTGATTTGATAATTTCCTTATATTTCATTGGATTAATGGGTAGTTATTAATACAACTACCTCTCTATGAAGGCTTGTGTGTTTGAGGTTCTTATAGGTTGCAAAGGAACTATCAAAAAAGAGCAAGGAGATTCCTACAATCGGGAATGGCAACAACCGTAGGACTCCTGGTGAGTTAATCCTTCTTCTCCTTTAGATAGTTAGTTATTTCCTTTGAATTCAATTACGGTATCTTTGTTGAGTGTTCTTTCTTGGAATTTTCTTTCTTTATGGTATTAGATTTGCTGCAGTAAGCCCACTATTGTAGGGGATTTTTCCCCAAAATCATAATTGGAAACCATACTGGGAATTTCTCCCTAATGGGCCTATTTTTGGGCTTTGTAGTTTTGTTTTCTTGGTTTAATTGATTTTTCTTTTGTTTTAGACTACTATTTGATACTTAGAATAATGACTTGTTATTTCCTCAGTCTTCCTTTATTCACTTGTGCCTTTACCCTGCCTTTGATTTTCTTTTTTTTATAATTTTGAGGTACATACGCGTTGGGTAGTTATCACAATCGTGTACATATGTGCCAACCAGTCTAGATAGTCGTGTATACGCAAGCTTCCTTGTGCACAGGCGTGTACATGTATCTAGGAAGGATTTTTTCAAATCTTTTATGGAATGAAGGTGTTGAGCTAAGTGTCTAGGGTCTCTCCTGGGACTTTAAGACTCTTGTGTTGCTTTCGGAGTTCATTAGTTGTTTAGTTTGATTCTTATAAAGAAAACAAGAAATTTTTGTGCATTTCCTTTTTGGATCATTTTCAATTTTTGAGGGTAATCTGAGAAGTTACTTCCCAGGATCTTTTTTTGTTTTTCTTGGTAAATCTTTACAGGTCTAGGTTCTTTTAAACCTTCTTTTTCTTTCTTTCTTGCTAGTGTTAAGAAGAAAGTTTTCTTTAAATGTTTCATATTTCTTTTACCTCTTAAATAAGAAAACAAACACACATAGAAAGTGTACTTTTGTATTCTTTTTCGGTCCTTGCATTGTTTCGTTGAAGAAGAAAACTTTTTTTTTAAGTGTGATTTCTCTTTTTATAGTGCTTGTTAGTTTTCAAATTGCATTTTGCATCCTTGAAAAGAAAATATTTTCATTTTCATAGTTTTGACTAAAAGAATTCCATAATTTTTTTAGTTGCTTCGTATTTCAAAAACAAATTTGCATCAATAATGCATTTCATCTGAAACAAAAAATTGCATTTCTTGCATATCATAAAAAGAAAGATTTTGTTTTTGTTTCTGAAGCATTTTGTGCTTATCTTTTCAGTGAAGAACATGCATTTTTCATTTTATGTTCTTATAAGTGTTTTTATGTCGATTCTTGATAAAATACCAATACCCCTTTTTGAGTAAACAACATCCCCTATAAAATGAATGTTAAAATAAAATTGACTAGACATTTTTTTTTGCAGGGTAAACATACTAGCTTAATCTAGGGCCTTGGATTAGGATTGGAGAGTTAACTCTCCAAGGCCAAAAATCAACTTAGGAGTTCGATATAGGGAGCACAAAATCCAAATCCTATATAGGTATATATGGGAGCCTCCTCTAACACAAGAGTTAAACACGAGGTCGCGTGAGGGAGAGACGAGGAGATAACCCCTCTTAAGATTGACTAAATGTAGTGAAGAGATCATATTTTGAGGGTTTCTCTAGTTCCCTTACCTTCATGAGAGGTGACGCTTTCGAATATTCAGGATTTTTTACCTTGCCCATACATTCGATCCCAACTATCAATTGTACCTCTTAGATGCTAGCCACAATTTAGTATCATTAGTCATTCCTAGGTTTCTCAAAGGTGACTACAGGGAGGTTTCACGTGGTACTTGGGACAGGCATCGTATCACACTTCTCAGTACCTCTAGAGGGTACCCTGCAAAGCGTGGGTACTTGCACCGGGAAGGGATTGTTAGTGGAGGTTAGGGTAACTTCCTCTAACTCCTTCATTCGTTGGTTCACTTGACTTAATCAACCCATGCCTTCATCTGGAAGGTCCTTACCTAACTTAGTTACTACTGCAACCTCATGACCTAATCCACCTAAGTTGGAGTATTGGTCAATGTGTTTGTGATTGTTGTCTCCTTAAGGATTTTCTATTGGTTTGCTCTATGTTCATAGACATCTTAGGTAAGTGTGTTGGAATTCATCATGCGTCTATGATTTAAAGCGGCTAATCAAATGCCTCATCAATATAGGATAACACAAGGTCTTCTTCCTGATAAAGTAGAAGTGAATTCTCCACCACCAACTCAGAGGTGTTGAATCGACCAAATTGGCACTTTTGTATCATAGAGATTGAGCCCAAAAGAATCTAACTCTTTTGCACCAAAGGTTACACGCATATCAAATCTTGAAGTTGAAGGCTTCATTCATCCATACAATCCTTTGTTGACTAGATCCCATGATCTGATTGTCTCTAAGATTCTAGATTCTGGGTCAAACTTCACTAATAGTCATTCGCTTTAGTGGGCCATAATGGACGAAAATTCAGAAGTGTCTGGGTCGAGGACCCCTACAACCCCCACTTCAACAATTATGTTAGGAGGAATCCTACCTCCTTTCATATCTCACCAAATGACTAGTGTGGTTCAATCCACGGTAGTCGCGTCAATCAGTAGCTCCTCACCAATGATAGTTGGGTCCACTCAACCTTTGAGTGTGGTCTCTTCATCATTGTTTATATCTAACGCTTTTTTGTTTGGGATGTCATCATTCGGCCTACAGAACATATCGTCTAGTTCTCATATGTTTCCCCAAAGTAGCGATGTTAGGGATTTCTTTAACTCCCCTCCAATCCTTTCCTTTGGGAGGAGGGCACATCCCTTTGTCATTCCCCTTGCTCGGGAGCGGGCCTTTTTGTATTTTGTCCCTAATCCCTTTGTGGGATGTGGTGGTCCTATGGGTGGTGGATTCCAATCCATTAACATGTCATCTTCTTCTAACATGTTCACGTTATTTTGTGAGTTTGGGAGCAATCCCTTTCCCTTGTCTAGAATGTCGGCAGGGGGTAACCCCTTCCAATCCTAGTGGAATTTTGTGCAAGTATCATACTCTTTTCATGAAATGTTGTCAGTGGGAAACCCCTTTCTCATTCAAAACTATCCAATGCAAGGGAGTTTCCCTTTGCAAAGGATGTCAGTAGGGGGAAACCTTGTTTTGTCTTATGGGAACCAAATGGGTGGAGGATTTCCTCTATATAACTAGGGTCATCAAGGATTTACTCAAAACCATGTCCCATCCACAATAGTTTCCTAGAAACCTGGTGCCAGTAACAACCCAGGTTATTCTTTTCCAGCAGGCACTCAACCCGAGAGCTCCAACTCAACTAGTTGGAATTCTAGGCCACCACCAAGGTTAACTTTTTGGCAAAATTAAACTTGTCAAACTTGTCAAATCTCATGAGAAATCTGGTTTTCCATGATCCAAACTGGCCTATGGTCCCCAACAAGTTTCCTTTGAACATTTTGAAATTTTAGGGTAAGTCTAGCGAGGATCTAGGTGACCATGTGACAAATTTTCATCTATGGTGTTCATCAAATTATTTAAATGATGATTCCATCTGGCTTTGTCTCTTCCAGCGTACTCTTATAGGACTCATAGAAAAATGGTACATTGAACTCAAAGGTTCAACATTTCTCACGTTTCATTATTTGGCCTTAGTTTTCCTCAACCACTTCCAACTTCTTTTCTAGTACGATGTCAGCATCGAACTATTGTCCATGCTTAAACAGGACAAGGCCACTAACATATTGGATCATATCCAAGAGTGGTGGAGGTGAAAGAGGTTGATCAAAGCCAAAGTCCCTCTTGATTCCTTGTTGGAATGGTTCCTCAAGTCCTTATTTCCTTACATCTCTAAATATGTATCTACGTCAAAAGTATCATCTGAGGAAGATGTGATCTTTAGGGCCCAATCGTTAGATTTAATCGACTCACAATATGGGATTCTTTACAAAATTATACTGAATGCACCGTGACCCAATTTCGATCCTACAAAAATGAATTCTTGACCACATGCCAATGGCATAGTTGGGTTTGTATAAAGAACTACCACATATCTGGTGACGAACTAGATGCAACAGGTGACCATTCATCCATCTACAATTGGCCAAGCCATGGATTTGATCGTTTCCATCATCTAGTCGTCAAATGTTGACACTGTACAATTGACGACCCCGAAGGGTACCCAGTAACTCGAAGGGAAGAATAAGAAGGGAAAGGATAAGAAAGGAGTTGGAAACAATAATAAAAATCTAAAATTGAATGTGAATGTTGGAGGGGCCAAAAAAGAGAATAAGAAGGTGAAATTCCCTTGCAAGATTTGCAGTGAAGATCGCCTCACTCATCAGTGCCCAAAAATAGAAGAGGCTCAATTCCTACTATCACAACAACAACCTGTTTTGTTGAAGAACCCATTCCCACATGGATATAATTTTCAGGCAGGCTCTTCTCGTGGAAATTTTCAAGGGGGCACCCAAAATTCACCCTTGTCAGATGGATCGATGTTGTTCATCAATATGGTGAACCATAAGAAAGTGGAGGTAGTTGATTTTTCGAATCGAAATTATGATTACAGTAATCCTCAGTCAATGTCTAAGGGAAAATAAACTTCAGTTCCTCATAATTCTCTCCATATAGAGAATCTTGAGAAGGAAACAATGCCATGCATATCGAAAGGTGTGTATAAGCGTACATCACACAACTCAAATTATCGAGCCGCACTCAACTACTCTATTGTTGAGGTCTTGGCATAGACGCCATGTGCGATGTTGGCCCTAGTGGTGCTACAAAGTTTCCCCATGCAACAAGTCACATTGTTGTCTACAATAGGAGTTGTTGAATTTTCGAGCGAGCTCATTATAAAGTCTGATGTTGCAGAGGTGAAGCCTCATCTTCCCTACCATGTGGCCTTCCAAATTAATGTTGCATATGTAAAACACATCATTGGAATAAATGTCATTGTTGAAGGTGCTTCGACATGTGTTACGTCGTTGTCTTGCGAGAAATAAATCAATTCCCCTGAGCTCACCCCTTCTCCTACTCTTTTAAGCGCATTAGATGGATGGCCATTTAGACATCACGGTCTCATTTCCTATTTTCATGTCTAGTTAGAGGGAGAGACTGTTTCTGTTGAATTTGAAGTAGTCGACACTCCGCTCAACTACAATATTTTGTTAGGAAGGAGTTGGACCTATGTGATGATGGATATCATCTCATCGGTTTTTCAAATTTTTTGCTTCCCTCATGAAGGGAAGATAGTAATAGTAGATTAGATATCGTTCAATCGCTTTGGCTTCATGGAAAATTTGGAATCTATAGTCCCATTGATCAAAAACTCTCATATGGAAATTGACAGCATCGGTGTTGGAATGTACCCTTCACTTATGGGAACTTTCAATTTCTCAGCACCAATTTCATACATTTGCACTACCCTGGTCGGCTATCAAAAGTCGAACTCCTCAGTTCACATTACACAGGTAGGTTCGTTTATAACTATGTATTTTAAATATCCATGGGTGTTACCCTGACCGTGTGAATTGATTGAAGGTCTTGCGCATGTTGGTATGTCCATGCCACTTTCTGCAACAGAGATCGCTTATCAAAAAATTGAACAAGCTACTACAGACTCTGATCCAATTTATTCGTGGAAAGAAGAAAACGATCAGTTTCCAAAGCCCATTTGGGTTAAGAATTATTCGACTTCTCTTGACTTCCTTAACATTGTCTTTCCTTATGATGAATCCATTATAGACGCAATGATAGGGCCAGAACGACCATGGGAGGATATGCATCATTGATCATATTTCCTTCCAGAGCTCTGTCGAGTTAAAAGTGGAGAGTTTTGATCAGTTGTGAGTGGAGGTGTCTACCAGTCTATGAACCCCTTAGAAAATCATGGTGTTTATGTTGAAGGGAACATGGTTAATATATTGGAAATCATTCTGATCAACATCTCTAAAACCCATGGCATCGTAGAAAATGTTTTTATCAATGTGGATTGTTCTCCTGAAGAGATCTTTACATATACATCTCTACTTAAAGAGTTTCACAACATTTTTCTTGGTCCTATGAGGAAATGTCAAGCATTGACCCCTAAATTTTTGAACATGAGATTCGTACTTACGAAAACACTGAGCTTATTCAAAAAAAATTACAACCAATAAACCCTGGGAAGGCGACAGTTGTAAAGGCTAAAGTAGAAAAGTTGCTTAAGGCAGGTTTTATTTACCTGATTCCTCTTACCAAATGGGTGTCAAATCTTGTTCTGGTAGATAAAAAGAAACAAACCAAACGTGTTTGTATGGATTTTTGCGATCTGAACAAATCTTTTCCAAAGGAAAACTTCCCTGCACCTTTCATTGACCAGATTATCGATGAGTGTGTGGGAAGCAAAATATTTTCCTTCATGGATGGATTTTATGGATACAAATAGATTCATATCAGCTGAGGATCAACACAAGACAACATTCATATGTCCTTGGGATACTTTCACATACAAAAAGATTCCTTTTGGCCTCAAAAGTGTTGGAGCTATATTCCAATGGGTCATGTCCTTCGCTTTCCATGATTTGAAGCACATTGTTGAAGCATATCTGGATGACCTCATTGCTCTCTCTTGCAAGAGGGTAGATCATCTAACACATCTTAGACTTATCTTCAAAAGATATTGTTACTATCATATTCGGTTAAATCTGAACAAATGCATATTTTGCGTCATTTCGGTGTGTCTATTGGGTCTCATCATATCCAACAAAGGGATCATGGTTGATCCATTAAAAGTGGAGAAAATAGTTCAATTGCCTCCCCCACGCAATATTTTTCAGTTACAGAGTCTACAAGGATAGGCTAATTTCCCTCGACGTTTCATAGAAAACTATGTCGACGTCACCAAGGGATTCATGCACTTGTTGAAGAAAGGGGTTCCCTTTGTTTGGGATGATTTTACACAACGATCTTTCGATGTTCTTAAGAACGCGCTTATGTCTTCCCCTTTGCTCAGTCCTCCGAACTATAGCAGGGATTTCTTGGTGTATATCACAGTAGAAGAATCCATTGTCATCATTGTATTGGTTTAGGAATATGATAGCTCGCAAGAGCATGTTATCTATTATCTTAGTCGTGGTCTGATTGGATATGAACTTAATTATCTACATGTCAAGAAGATAACCTTGGAAGTTGTCCACGTTGTCCAGAGATTACGACATTACATTTTTCTACGAAAAATAATTGTAGTTGTAGATGTCAATCCATTTCAATATGTCCTTACACGACGTATAATTGGGGGAAAACATAATAAGTGGATTGTCATTCTATAAGAATTTGACTTGGACTTCGTCTCTGCTAAGTCCATAAAGTCATTGGTTTTCACCGAGTTGATGTTGGAATTTCCCAGGGAGGACGAGGAAACCGTAATTATATAATTGTTTCTGAACTAGTATCTCTTCCTTATCACTTCCATCAGTCCTTGGTATGGAAATATCCTTGTATATATTCAGACTCTAAATTTTTATCTACATCATTCACATGATTATTGACATCAAATTTACCATCATGCGAAGAATTACCTCATTGTCAATGACACTTTGTATCATCGTGGGGTCGATTCAATTCTTCGTCATTGTTTGACCCATGAGGACGTGGACTTTGTGCTTAATGATTGCCAAAGTGGAGCATTTGGTGGTCATCTATCTGGGTTGGATCCAGCCCAAAAAAAATTATGCGTCGGATACTTTTGGCCGACAATATTTAACTATTGTGTTGAGACAGTCAAAAGGTGTCATCCCTGCTAGATTTTTTCTCAAAAAATGTGCGTGCATCATGCTTTGTTATTTCCCATCAGCATCATTGGTATATTTAAAAAATGGGGAATTGATTTCACCATGAGCCACCCACCTTTGGCTAGGGGCCACCATTATATCATTGTGGTCGTCGACTACTTTACGAAGTGGGCGGAGGCCATGCCTACTTTTTCAAATGATGGTGAGACTGCAACATTGTTTATATTCAACTAGGTTATCACCAAGTTTGGAGTTATGAGAGAGATTGTCATTGACCATGGAAGTCACTTTCATAATAGAATAATTTCTGAGTTAGAATCCAAATTGGGATTCAATAAGGATCATTTGTCTCTGTATTATCCATAAGAAAATGGTCAAGTAGAGTTCATGAACAAGTCTCTCAAGATCGTACTCCAAGATGACAGACTTGGAAGTGCATCTTGTTCACTAAGAGAAGCTAGATGAGAAACGTTGTGATGCTTCTACAGAGATGATACTTATAAGAAACATTTTAATTCTCATTATGACAAGATTGTCTTCCCGAGGGTCTTTTTTGAGGGTGACCTTGTTTTGGTTTATGATTAGGACAAGGATGTGTTGGGGGCGGGCAAGTTCAATCCAATGTGGCACGGCCTTTACATTATGAGGAATGCCCTTCAGAAGTGACCTTATGAGTTATCTGATTAAGAGGGTAATGTGCTAAGGGGCCTAGAAATGGGATATATCTAAAGAGGTATTACGCTTGAGCATTCTTTCTCAAGCATCTGCCTTTTGCAATTTTGTTCATAGATAGTATTTTTTATTTTTCTCTCATTTTTCCCTTGATCACTTATATGGTTTATTCTTTATTGGAAGATGTCTTTGGGGTCATTGGTCTATGTCGGGTTCATGAAAGGTGCAAGTCGTCACACTCAGAACCTTACTTCCTCCACATGGGTGATTTATTCACCCTTGGACCAAGTGGTTGTATCTAGCGGTGATTGTCTAGGGCCAACAACGAATAATGTGGCAGAGTATAGCATCATGATTGAACTCCTAAGAGATGTTATTTTCCATAGTATCTCATTTTTAGAGGTTCACATGGATTCCCAATTGATGGTGTCACAAGTAAACAGTCAATACTATGTGCACAATCCTATCTTGCTTCGATGTTTCCTGTATGTACGTCTTTTAGAACGACATTTTAATTATATTATTTATAATCATATTTCTAGAAGTGAAAATTTTGTATCTGATGCATACACTAACTATGTATTAGATTGGCATCGGTCACACATATAAAGTAATAAGAGAACACATAATTGTACATAACACATTTATAACAAGGCAAAAAGAGAGATGTATATATTATTTTCATTCCCCTTAAATACAAAATTATGGATTTTTAATTTACAAAATTTAGGCCTCTAGCCCTAAATGTACATCTATATAGGCAGATACAAAAAGTGATATATTATCTATGACGAGCATGCCCCCCCCCCCTCCCCCTCATATGTGTGTCTTTGTCGTATACAACAACGTTGTTCGGGCACCGAAATAACCGTACCCAGGACCATGGTACACCGACTACGTGTTGTTGCATCTGTTCCAGCAAATCCTAACCAAAATCATGGGAATCTAATGTGTCAGAAGGTCCATATTTCTCTGGACACTCTATAAAGTGTGTTCCATCTTAGCAACATATGTGCCTATCTAGGCCTCACCACAACCCCTGCGTCAGTGATGTGGGTATCCCTCTAGTCGTATTGGTATGATATCTACACATTCATAAAGTTTTGTCAGATTAATCCATCCAAAAAATATTTTTTTTTACTTCTTAAAATAATTAAAACAAATAAAAATAAATAACATGAAAATTTAAAAAAAATCTTACCAATCTCACCCAGTGCGCCACCAAGAGGGATGGGCATATCTATATCATGGGATAAACTTATCCCCTTATATGGATAATCGTCAATAACAATGATTTGATGCTCCCACCAATGGAAAAATGCATCATCATGTGCATAGAGAAGTCTCCCACCTCCCAAGAATTGAATCACCATGGACCATCATAGTAAACATGGTTCCCTAAGTCTAAGTGGTGGCATAAAGACTTATGGTATAATGGCGGGTACTCTCTCAAAAACTAAAGAGCACAGATGCTACCATATCCGAAGTTTTTCATCTTCCCATTTTTGCATTCAGTAAGTTGAGTCTTCATTCTCTATAGTAAATATGTGCTCCAATCGTATATCATTGGGTGCAAGCACTCCACCGCATAAAACATCTGCGACCGTAAATCTTGGTGCAGTGAGGTGGATCCTGCAATCCTGCTAATGGTCTAAATAATTACATTCATCCTAAGGTCGTCTATGTTATGAATCGAGACTTGACTCATGATTCATTGGGTCTCAAGGGTCATCCCAATACCCTCTCGAGTCATGAGGTTGACCACATCACCTCATTTCGAGAGACCTGTGATGACGTAGATGTCATCCACCTCTATGGTCAGTGATTGACCATTCAACATAAATGCATCTTCCCCTAGGTTTCAATAACCAATTAACAGTTGTAGCAATATTTTATACACCTACATGTTTGGGAACTCGTAAAACTTTCTCAACCCACACACCTGGAGCGCTTTTAACACCTCCAAATTTTCCATGATTTCTTGATCAACATCTTCATGTTATCGCTCTTGCCATTCAATAGCCATTTTTAAGCTCTACAAGGCAATAAAGAAAAGTTTTAGTTAAATTTTTCAACCTTTGTGAAGATATACACGCCCGCCTTTGGTGACAAGTGCGTACATATGCACCCACCATTAAGAGTTGGTGTGTATACGACGGAGTATATGTGCCCCATGTTAAGCCATGGAACGTACGAGCTTGTCCACTTTAAAAATTAAAAAACGCAAACAATAAATGACAGAAACCTAGAAAATTTGACATGAAATTGAAGAGAGGGAAGTGTTTTTTACTTGGTTCAGACGACGAGGAATTATGTCCACTGTAGCTCCAGTTGCATCCACCAGAAGTTTGGAAGGTTTTCCCACTCTTTTGCTCAATTTGGTAAAAAGCTTAAAATAAAATGTTTTTGGGTAATTTCCCATATTATATAGAAGTTTTATACCCACTTTTATATATTTTTCACCAGCATTTAAATGCCTAATGAACCATATTTCTAGTATAACATGATTGTTTGAGTTGATTGCAAGCAAGATGATCCGAATGGTTATTTTGTATCCACTAAGTCCATTTTTTCGACGCTTTGAGGTAAGGTTCCCGTCACTGGAATGTAGGGTAGGATCGTTTCCACTTTTCATTTTTGCATCATCTAATATTGATTATACACTTGCCTTAGGTTCAACCCCACTTATTGGAAACACAAGCCTTCCTAGTTGATTTTAAGTGTCGTTTAGTTCATGGTAGAGCCTACTGTCATGGGCATCATAGTTAGCACCTATTTTTTCCTTTTGGTGCCCATGATGGAATTTTTCTTAGGCTTGAGAGTCATGTTAGTCATGCCATGACATTGCGTTGAAACCTCATATTCTTCTTAATATTATTATTTCTATTTACCTACAGGGCTCACATACTTATGTGTTAAGTTGTAATAGTGCATTGCATTTTGTTGCTTGTGCTTTTGAGCCTAATGTCAGCTTCAGCTTGTTGTTTCTCATCCATTTGCTTATACATTCTCATTGGTTGTTATCCTTGGAAGTTTTTCCTTTTCAATTTGACACATGTACCCTAGGAGGAAACATTTCCCCAAGTATCCATATCCTGCAGATGCTTCCTTGCATTGGGCATACATATGTTCCTTACGCTTGGAACTAGTTTGTTTGCTCACAACACTCATTTCCTCCGTGAATTCTAGAACTCTTTTATTCTTTTTCAATCTTTCCAATATGAAAAAGACAAATAAATCAAATAACAAAAAAAGAGCATGGGAGTGAGTCTTTTTTATTCCTATTGGCATTGGTCGAGTCGCCTATGAACAAAGCATAAAATTTTGAGTCTAGTCTCAACAATTTGGGTTAGTATGACTTTAGGAAATTGAACCAATTACACAGAGTTGTTACTCCTCTGAATAGTACCTCTTCCAGTCACCATGGAGAGTTTATCATTGCCTCTTGCATCACATACTTATGTCAATGTTTATTTTCAGTATATGATGCCTAATTCACATATTGTGTCGTGTTCGTATTTTGGGGAAGTTTTAGCCTATGTCAACTATTTCGTAGAATTCTTGGCTTTGTAAGTCAACCTTATCGTGTGCCAAGTACATCTCATAATCAAAATTATCTTTGTCATATACTCGTGCTGGTATGGAGGGTCCTCATTGACTTTCTGTCGGCGGGTTAAGCTCTTATCGACTACGAAAAATTACTCTAAGAGTTTGACCTAGAGTCACACCCTAGCCCTATTTACATCATTGATAGGTGACCTTTTTCTCAACATATGGAATTCCATCATTAGTCGTTGATCGAGTGGTTTCCCTTGTGTTCGACGACAAGAAAATTATTTACACATTGGGATTTGTGTAGTACCTTGGATTCCATTTGTCCCCATTGGTGGTATCCTCGCCTTTGTTGGCAATCATCATCATTGGTTCTTATTCAAAGGGTCTCTTTCATGCATTATTTACATCTGGTGCACATGGGAGACATACTTCATGGTGGTCCTTTCAATATTGCGTCTGAGTCCTTCCAAATATTTGGCCTTCTGCTATTCCTCATGTTGGATGATGGGGGGATGCCCTAATTCCCTCCTTACAACGAATCTCTTCCTATCGACTTCAAGGCATCTTGCTCTAGGATATGGATCTAGAGTCATTATTTGTACCTTGGGGCTTGGAATCATCAGTGGCAGGTTCCCTCGCTATTGACAGTGGGAATACATCAATGCCCCTTGATCGATAGATTCTACCAGGTGTTTGGCATCATATCCTATATTCACACTTGTTAGATTGTATTAGGTACCTTGACGCCCATTATTATTATTGGTGGGTTGTCTCACATTTTTTAACGATATACATCAATGACCGGTAATCAAACAGTGTCTCACTATGTTCGACTTCAACACATCTATTTGCACGGTGCATACTTGTACCATGACAGTTGATTTAAAGACCTCGGGAATGTAGTAGCATCACCTCTTTTATGTTGTTACCCAAGTTGTGATTGTACAGTACCAATCCTTACATCGATACTCATGAAGGATCAGTTATCCAGCTCTTTCCCCCGGATTTCCTTCATTGATTATGATACATATATCCACTTTGTATCTCTTTCATGGCTATGATCTTTGTTTGACATGGATACACCATGTATCACTTTTATGGCCATGATCATTGATATGTATATGTGTATATATATATTCTTCATGGATCCGCAGTGTACTTGATTGGCATCCATGCTTATCATCACACCTAAGCATGGGTATGCCCACCTCGAGAATTGAGTTTTCTGACTCATTTCTGTGTTTGGTTGTTTTCCTTAGATTGGATTCTGGTGACCTTCACCCTGGCTCACTTCTCTTCGAAGACTTATAATGTATTTCAGCCACCAGTTTCTCTTCTAACCTCACACATTAAAGGGAATCTATTATAACATCACTTGCCACCATTGAAGCATTGATGATCTTATTGGCCTAGTCCCTATCCTACTTACAAACAACTCTTCCCCATACCTCATTGAGACCTTCTAAAAAACATATTTTTGGAAGTTCTACATTCCCAGGTGGCAATGATGCATCACGTGTA
>JZKD02S0150657.1:0-12598 GCA_000966675.3 Picea glauca | reverse complement strand
AAATTTTCTAACTAGCTACAGAATCTCACGATTCTGTAGCTAGTTATAATTATAACTAGAATCATATTTGATTGAATCAATCAAAACAAACTAAAGGTAATCTGTGCAAACAAATCATGTATCCTAATTTGAAAAATACAAAATCATACTAAACTTATTTTAAAAAGATCATACCTCAAATTAAGGGATTCGAGTTAATCAAGCAATATTTGAATTTACTATTGCATTTGCTGCTTCCACATTCTTAAAAAAAACAGACCCTATGGTTTTTTGGCATTTGTCTTTGGTTTGAGCTATGGATTGAAGTCTGCCATTCTCCTTCATTAGCAACTTCACCTAGTCTTCCAAGGATTTAAGCCGAGACTGAAGTAAAGGCACGTCTTTGTAATACCTATCGATCCATGATCGACATTCATTACCCTCCGGCTGAATAGACTGTGTATTGGTAGTGATAGTATTAACAGGTGGGGAATTTTCCATTTGACCTGTAGGTTCATTACTGAGTTTGATTCCAGGGAAATCGGGATTGTCCTTTAGACACGGTGGAAGGTTTGTAACATAATCGTAGGGTTTTTCAGAGAAAATTCCATATGAATATGGATACTCTTTGACTAGGAATCTTTCAATTTCTGAATCGAAATCCTCGCTTAACACAATTGTGTTTTGGTCTGCACAGGGCTTGGTATTATTTCGGGCACATCATGAAACCAAATGAGTGACCCTTTTACTCTTATAATTGATATCAACATTGCCTTTACACTTTTTCCTTGTGGATTTTTTAACAGTCTTAACACCACCCTTAGGAATCGAATCTGGTCGAGTTTCAGGTTGGGTAGTGTCAGGATAGGTGGAGGGTTCCAAATTAGAAATAGGATCACAGGGAAAGAGCGAAGGAGGACAGATGGTATGCTTCACGAGGGTTTATGTGATGACAGGCTTGTCAACCTGTCCTAACTCACTGCTACCAAAACCATTTCTTAACAGAAAAACATCCCAACAATCATTGTTTAATTTCAACTGATGTATATTGATAATATTGATTAAACAATGGTGGAACAGACTAGAATCAGACTTCTACCTTTTAAATTGCTTTGCCATTTTGTATAGACTTCGAAGGAGAAAATAGGGCATGTTTAGGGGGAAATCGATAAAACTCATAAGCAATCGCAAGTGATACAAGAAAACCAACCCATATCTCCCCTCACAGGTAACAGACTGTTTCACAATAGCTAACAGATCATGCCATCTAGGTTTTAAAGATGAGACAGGTATACCTCGATCGCAGCTGGTAATTCTCCTTGAGGTGAACAACAATGACCATGGAACCTCTTCAACCTTTGAGTTTTTGAACCATTTTTGTCCCATAGCTGGTAGAATGGTGGCTTGGCTTATAAAATCTTCATTTAACTCAAGCTGGACGTCTCCTATTTTTTCTCTGCAACCGTCGAATGTCAACGCGAATTCTTGAGCAACTCTTAGATTAAAACCCTCGAACTTTTCAACAAACACACGCCAGCCATTCCTTTCTAAGTCATCTCTGGCATTGTCAAATGATAACAATGTCTGGATGCCGTTGGGCTTAATCCTCACCACTAGAGCCATAGCTAACAACAAGGAATCAACACAGGATTCAAAGGTAGGGTTTGGTAGAAAAAACACAGAGCCATCGCCCCGATTTTCCTCAATGCAATGCAAAGACAGCTCGAAATGGTAGACAGGAGTGTTAATTACCATGCATGTGAGAGAGGTCGTGTAGATCGAGACCATGCAAAGCTATAATACCACGCTGCACTTGGAATGACACCTTGACATAATGGTATGCACAATGATTAGAACAGTTGAAAACAATAGTATGCATATCCACGACTTGACCACCAGGATTAATGTATCAAATAAACAATTGAGCCATTAAAAATTTTATAAATCAAAATCCCATTGACATTTGTTGAATGCTAAATGAGTGGAGGTTTTATACTCATGTAACCAAGGCCTGTTTAAGACCAAGGGATTATAACCAGGAAAACAACCATGTTCAATACGACAATTCGACAATAGACCATATGAACATTAACCCTTTAATAAAAAAGAATGAAATCAAGTATGAATTCCAGCTGTGATTTTTCATGCTTATAGTCATGAAAACAAAAATAAAAAAGCAGGTATGTAGAAAAAGACCAGTGACAAGTGTCGTTTAATGAGAAAGGTTGTGATGAGTAACGAGAATTTAAAAACCCTGTGTAGGCAGCTTGTAAAAATATAGATTATATTATTGCTTCCAACAATGGTGACACACTGGTAGAAGCAGTTATCTCTGCCAAACGAACGAGTCCAGATTAGGATAGTCAGAAAAAAATTCAAATCGAAAACAACTAAGAAACTGTTTGAACATCATTATCAATTATAAAACATTCTAGTTTCAGATTACTATTATTTTAAAAGACGAAAACTAATGACAATATTGCCAAAAGAGAGTCACGATATTAAAGTTAAAATATTCAATACTGTTGACAGGGTCGCTGCTGCCAGCAGGCGTCCATAGCCTCGACAGGGATGCCATTTAACCCACTTTGATATTTTTATCCTGCCAAAAAGTTCCAGATTAGAATGAAGGAAATTTAAGGTCAAAAGATTCCATATTTGAGAATTTTCATATACCTGACATTGCTTTGCTGCCAACGGGCCTGTTCAGTACCCCGACGAAGTTATCTTGGCGTCATGCATGCATTGCCCCACTGCCAGCGGACCTGTTCAGTATCTTGGTGGGTAAGCACTTCCCACAGCTCTCTGAAGATTTATTTAGTTTTAAATATATTTAATAGAGCGGGGTGATGTTGAAAATCCTATTTTTTTGGACATATCTTAGTAAATTTCAGACCTTGAAGAAATTTATTGTTTGTCCTTCATTAACATCTAGAGATAGTTTGGTAATAAAACTGACTTTCAAGGGCAAGGAGACATATCTGAGTTGTTCTCTTAAGAAACATGGATAGCGTAAGAATAATTTTTTATGGATGATCGTGAATAGATTCAGTTACAGATTGAAATCAAGAAACGCTTTTCAAACAACAGGTTTTCTTTAACATGGCTGCAAACTTTAGAAAAATATCATAATTGATGCTTAAACAACCTTCAATAGCCATTTTAGAGAGGAAATTTTTCTGTTMTTTTTKTCTGAACTAGTTCATGGTGCAGGCATGTGCATCTCAGAAAGAAAAACTGATAAGCAAAAGGGAAAAATCAAAACAAACCAGCAAAGAAAAACAAAAAGMAAGMAAAACAAAAATATTTACACAGTGTACATGGGAGTGTCATCAGGCGAAGTACCTTTTTAGAGCTTGGCCATTCACTGGATAGGTGTCTAGATGTCCCTCTAAATTCTGTAATTGGAAGGAACTGGGACCCAATTTTTCAGCAATTAAGAATGGTCCTAGCCACAAGTWCTGAAACTTTGTATGCTCTCCTTTTCCCTCATGCGGTTTGTCCCATTTTAGGACAAGGTCACCTACCTCAAAATTTCTRTCAGAGTCAGAATTGGAATCAAACCAKCTTTTAACAATGAGTTGATGTTGATCYAATTTCCATTTCGCTTGAGTCCTCACTTCTTCTAATTTTAACAAAGCGTTAATTCGATTCTCCAAAGGGGGATAGTCCTCTTCTTGTATTTTTTGYGATARCTAYAGAGAGGGAAGGAGGACATGTGGTGGTAGAATCGCCTCTCTGCYGTAAACGAGAAAGAAAGGYGAGTTACCCACATCAGTTTTAGGAGTTACTCTATCAACCCAGATTGCATTTAACAGTGCATTATGCCAATTTTTATGGTTTTCAGAGACCGTTCTCTTGATAATTTTGATCARATTTTTATTAGTCGATTCTGCCAATCCATTGACTTGGGGGTAATAAATGGMARAATACTTTAATTTAATTCCCTTTTCTAGAGMGAAATCACTCATCTCAASAGACRRAAAATAAGAAGCATTATCAAATACTAGGCAGTCAGGGATACCGAAACGAGTAATAATATTTGAATTCAAAAAGGATATTACYTGGCTGGTATTTAYAGMTTTTAATGGGGCAACCTTGGACCAMCTGGTGAAGTAATMTGTAGATKTTATGATATACTTATGCTRTTGTGAGGATGGYGGATTGATTGGTCCTATAATATCTCGACCCCACTGYTGAAAAGGGGAGTCTACTGAAATTGGTTGCAGAGGGAAGGATGGTTTCTATATCYRTCCAGATGYTTTTTGATAAATTACACACTTGCGACACAAAGTATGAGCATCTTTAAAAAGTGTAGGCTAGTAGTAACCCGCTMTTAATAATTTATGGGYAGTGGTATCTCCACCAAAATGCCCACCAGCTTCTCCTGTGTGCAATTCCAATAAGAYCTTTTCTGCTTCAYCTTTSTCAAGACAGTGCATTAGTACTCCATCAAAATTTTGATGAAACAGAATACCATTAATCARCTRGAAGGAAGAAAATTTTAATMTTAGTGCTCTTMTTTTTGTGGGATCTAGGTGACGGGGGGCTGACCCATGTTCAAKACAAAATTTTATATCATCATACCAGGMACTAACAGAGTTTTGTGTACAACAGATTAGATTTTGATAGTGCTGTCCTGGATTTGACATATCATTTTCCTCTTGCTGTCCAACAACTGAATCAAYGACTAAATTGCATAACCCTTGGCCTCTTACTATTTTTKCTGGGGTGATTTCTATGTCATACTCTTGCAAGGATGTGACCCAGTTTGCCCTTTTTTCGCCTAKTTCTTTCTGTACTAATAGATTTYTGATAGCCGGGTAAGGGACAATGATTTTCRTCCTAGATTTCAAAAGATAAGATCAGAAGTTCTTTGCTTCTTTGAAAACARCATAGGCTTGTTGATCTACTGCTGGGTAATTAAGTTCTTCCCCTGTGAAGGCTGAGCTCATAAAGGCAATTGGGACTTCATTTTTTTCAGCGTTCTTTTGAGTTAGGATAGTGACGTAAGAATGGTCAGAAGCGAACGTGTAGAGGGTGAAGTCTTGTGAAAAATCGGGGCTCATTAGAGAAGGAGCGTCTATTATGGCCTTTTTTATTGAATTAAAAGACTGGTTTTCTAAAGGTCCCCAATGGTATTGTACATCCTTTTTTACTAGGTTTTGTAATGGTCTCACCATTTCTGAAAAGCTGGGGATGAATCTTCTAACAAAGTTTATCTGACCTAAGAAAGATTGCATAGACATTTTCGACGAGTGAGGAGGGAGATTCAAGATGACTTGAGTTCTTTCAGGGTCGATAAACCTCCCTTCGCTTGATACAATAAATCCTAAGAGTTTACCTTGTTCTATTGCAAAGATAAATTTTTTAAGATTCAAGGAAATGCCGTACTTACGACATCGCTGTAGAACGAATCTTAAATGAGCTAGATGATCTTCTTTGTTTTTCAAGAAGACAATAACGTCATTTAGGTAAACTACGAAAAATTGATTGATTAAGCCTCAGAAAGCGATGTCCATCGCTCTCTGGAAAGTGGCACCGACATTTATGGGTCCAAAAGGCATCTTCCTATAAGCGTAGGTGCCCCATGGAGTGCAGAAGTTGGTTTGGAGGGGACATCAACCCTGAAAAACCATCCAATAAGGATAATCTTTCAGAACTAGATACCTGTTGAAGGATCTGTTCCATGGGTGGGACAGGGTAGTTGTCTTTATCAAACACTCGATTAAGATTTTGTAAATCAACACATAGTCAGATTTCACTACTCTTCTTCCAGACAGGGACAAGATTAGAGACCCATTGTGTGTGCATAATTGGGAACATTATCTTAGCATTCATGAGTTTATTTAATTCCTTCCTGACAGTTGGTTTGAGTTTTGGGTGCATTTTCCTTAAATTTTGTTGAAAAGGTTGGCTTTGGGGTTTCATAGGAATAACGTGTTGTATGATGTTAGGATCAAAGGTTTTTAGGTTGTCGTACATCCAAGACAAAACATCTTTGAATTCCTTAAACAATTTAATAAACATTGCTTTTTCTTGTTCAGAACACCCCACCCCTAAATTAATGCACTGTGGTTTGTCTTTAGTTCCCAAGTTTACTTTTTCATGCGTCAAAGAGGAACTATTCGTTTTACAGTTCACTAATTTTTTGAACTTGTCATGAAGATCGTAAAATTTTTCTAATCTAACTATAGATTTCGAGATAGAATTCACCATATCTGATGAAAATTCAAGAGATCTTGGGTGTGGTATTACCGTAAAGTCACAAAGATTTTCATCATGAGTACCTTCGTCGATCACCATGCCCTGGAAAGTTTCTTCCATATGTAGGAAACTTATAATCTGCTGATCGTCATCGAAGACTCTCCAATTCGGGATGTTGTCGGGGACAGACGGTCTGAACAACAGTTCGACGGAGAATGCATTCAGAGATAAACCTTCTGCAGGGAAAAGTTTCGAAGCTACATTAGCTAACAAATCAGTTTCCAAATTATTCAATCTAGGAATAGAATTTATGTTAAATGCAACAAATTTATTCATAAAATTCCATACTTCAGATTGGTAGCTTCTAAGGTGCGAAGATAAACAATGGATATAATTTTTTACCTGTCTAACCACGATTTTCGAATGACCAAAGACATTCAAATTTTGAACGTTCGTATCTAATGCTTTTCTGAGACCTTGCAATAGTGCCTCATATTCTGCTGTGTTGTTTGTACATTCGAACTCTAACCTGCATGCAATCAAGGTCTTGTTACCTACTAGATCGATAATCACGTAGCCTGTACTAGCTCCTTCCTTGGATTTTTACCCATCAAAGTGAAGAGACCATATTTGATTGTTGTCGGTTGAATGTGACCACTGGGAAGAAACTGTTGGCTACGTATATGTCAAAATTTCATACTGTTGTTCCGGGTTAGTGATAGTGGAAGTTTCGGCCATGAAATTGCCAAAAAAGGTATCCATCCCCTGTATTTTGGGTGAATCAACAGAAGGTGTGAAAGGTTCATTGAGATCATTTAAATCCCTCACTGTGAACTTTAGGTAACGTTCACAATTTACCTTGATCCTGTTGGGCTTTCCATTCTTGGGTAGCCACAAGTGAGACCAATCCGTGGAAAAATAGTTGTGTAGGTGTTCTGACCAGTCTCTGCTTAAAAACAAACCATAAACTTCTGGGATATCTACAACAATAATATCAATCACTTGATGACCTTTAGGGTTAGACGACAATCTTATAAGCACATCTCTCAATTCGCCTATAACTTTAACACTAGTTCGATCAATCTGGATGATCTTCAAGGTGGATGGTTGAACTTCGGCATTAATATTTTGAAAAACAGACCAAGGCATTATGTTATATGACACTCTTGAATCTACCATGCAGTTATGCACATTCTTATTGAAAATTTCAAAAGTTAACAAAAATGGAGGGACATTTCTGCGAGTAGTAATAGTGGAAGCTTATTGCTTTGTACTCGTGGTCTCTAAAAATGATTTATCTACATTTGTTACATTATTTACAGGAAGGTCTCTTTTCTCGTGAGAATCAGAAGTAGTTTTGGTGGAGGCCTTCTGAGGAACTTTGGGGTTGTTCTGAACAACTTTGTTACTGCTTGGATTGCCATTTTTGCTATTCTCTGCAATATTTTGTAGCATTTTTTGCAGAAGAAAAGGGAATTTTAATAATTCATAAACATAAATATTAGCCCTAAGTTTTTTTAGATCTTCAACCAAATCATAATCTAGGCTTGGGTTTACTGAATTCTGTTTAGTCTCAGTTGATTTAGACTGTTTTGGAGGCAAAGTCGTAGTAATTTCATAAGAAGGCTTGTTTGCTGTCTTACTCCTAGTATTGTAAGGATGCACTGTTTAGAAATTAGCTTGAAAAATACTATCCGAAAAATGTCCAAAAATGTTCGGAGAGAATTCATCTTCTTCTACTGTCTCTTGTTCAGCTACTTCCTCAGGGATCTCAGGAGGCATTAAGTTATCCCGTGCTTCTAGAATCGTTTGAATAGCGAATTGCAGGCTTTTTAGATTTAGGCCTTCAGTATTTGAATTAGGTCGGCTAGTGGGAAAAGGCTTCCTAAAAGGGGGTTTGTAAGGCCCTTTGCTCGAAGAAGCTTCTTCAACCGTCCTTTTCAAATCTATAACTTGATTGGATAGTTTTTGAACGAATTTCTGTAATTTTTCTAAATCCGGGCTTTCGGGTTGGGCTTTGTTTTGGGAAGGCCTAGGGAGGATTTTGATTTTCTTTTTGGAAGATGAACTAGTTTCTATTTAATTTCTAGTAGTGTCTTTTAAGCTGAGGATGTCTTTCCCAATCTGACTGGCCTCTTCGAAGGCTTCTAACAATGTGGCTTTCTTGGATCTCTTTACCCAAATGGCTATGCTTTGATGTAAGGATTTCATATAATATGCTATAATAAGATTCTCGACAGGCATCGAATCCATAGGGATTCAGTTCTTTAGCGTCAAGAACCTTTGATTAAAGTCTTTGATCTTCTCTTTGGGGTTCATTCTTAAACTAGAAAGATCCATGAATAAAACTTCAGGAGACTTGTCGTCTCTGAACTTCTCAAGAAAATAGGATTCAAACTTCTCCCATGACACGATGGTGTGGGGTTGTTGGGAAAAGTACCAGGTAGAGGCATTTCCCTCAAAGGTGTAGGGAAACAATCTACAGACTACGTATTCATGCTCGACACTATGGATTCTAATGGCTAACATAAACTTTTTGATGTGATCTTCGACGATCTGTTTGGAGTCTGGTTCAAATTTAGGGAGACATTTCTCCGGGTGTTTGGGTAAGGGATGCTGAGGCCCAGGTATGGCCACTGTATCTTGGTTGAGCCAAGGTCTAGTGGGATTTTTCTGGTTGGCCATAGGTGTGGGTGGTGTCAAAGGCTGGGATGAGGAACTTCCTTCATCAGAGGATTCTTCTCCGGAAGAAGAAGGAGATGAAGGAGGTGGTGATGGTGGTATACCAGATCCTCCTGCTACAAGAGTGGGAATTGGATCTGTAGGGTTTAAAGTAAGGTCAGTGCCTCCAAGTTGTTCTCTGATATCAGAGAAGTATAATGGTTGGTCCAAAGGTTGGTTTGGTTGTCTTAAATGGGCGAAGTCACTGTGTGTTCTTATGATATATTGGCGAACAATCTCTTGTATGTCACCACCCGTAGGATTTGGAGTTACTGGTTCAACTGTGATCCGTAGATCGTCGTTTGATGTGGTTGTTGTTTGAGGTACAATTTTGTCATTTGAATGACTTCTAGTCATTATAGGTTAGCGGGTAGGTGATGGAGGAGTCTTACGACCACCTCATGCCATTAATAATTTTCAGTCCCTCCTTCTAGCGCCATTTTTTAACGGGCGAAATTGACCGCTCGTTAACTGGAGGAGTGAATCTAGTCCCGGGTTGTCTAATTAACCCAAGCCATTTGGATTAATCCACTTTGATGGGTTTAGCGGCTCTGTTGGATGATCTAAATCCTATGAAAGTGAAAAAAAAAAACTAAAGAAAATAACTTTAATGAAAAACACTTACTGAAAACTATATACAAATCTAAAATATACTTACAGTTTGCTAACTAATATTTATAAAATAGCTCTACTTATTATGTGTACAATATATAGAAATGATTATATCTCTAATATATGTATAACATTTACAGAATGCCAATTTTAATCTAAACCTGCAAAAATCGAATATGGATTGATTTATTTAACAACAACAAAACTATCATTCAGTCTTTTTGATTTTTTTTTTTATAACGTTTATAAACAAGAAATGAAATAGAAAGTTGTCTAATTGAAAAAGAGATGAACAATAAAATGTGTTTATATTACTGGAAATTTCTATATTAACTAAACTAATAAAATGAAACTAGCAAACTAACCTGTAATCACATCTCCTATTCATCCTATGTATAGTATCCAATTTCGCTGTTTGATGAGGCAAACCCACAACAGATCTTACAAATGCTTCTCGTAAACGTGAAGCAGTAATGATTGAATGTGAATGACAGAACATATAAGAGATGTAGTAACAACAATTTTATAATTTCACAAATGGTCACATTGAGATAAATCCTGCTGTGAAAATTTGTGTATAAATGTTCAATGAATAGAGAAGATGAATCTTCTAATCTCAAATTTGAACAGAGAAATTACTATATGTAATATATGGGACATAAAACATGGATATCATATAAATTTCATCACATCAATCTGCAATAAAACATGATATCTAAAGTAGTCACAATCTAATTACAAACCGAAATGATCATAACTTGAATAAAAACACGATATATAGAAGCTAAAGCTGTGCAAATATCATCTTATATTCAAGTCTGTCAATCATAAATCCATAGTTGTTTGCCTCCAGGCAACAATGATCTCAAGTTTACAAAACAACCCATTTATATAGGTTACAAGAACAAAACGTTTCCTGTTGATAACATCTAATTTGTTCCAAAAAATGTGGGGGATGCAACCTCCCAAATTCTACTTGATACCAAAAACTAACAACCTATTCTACAAAACATAAAGATAGTATGATGATTGATGCCAACAGTGCTTCAAATCTCCTTATAAATCATAGGTTCTTGTGAAAAAATAAAAATAAAAGATTTCATATGTATTTTCAGTTATCAAAACAAGTAATTCGAATTTTTCTAACTAGCTACATAATCTCACGATTTTGTAGCTAGTTATAATTATAACTAGAACCATATTTTATTGAATCAATCAAAACAAACTAAAGGTAATATGTGCAAACAAATCATGTATACTAATATGAAAAAGACAGAATCATACTAAAGTTATTTTAAAAAAATCATACCTCAAATTAAGGGATTCGACTTAATCAAGCAATCTTTGAATTTACTATTAAAGTCACTGCTTCCACGTTCTTAAAAACAATAGACCCTGTGTTTTTTTGGCATTTGTCTTTTGTTTGATCTATGGATTGAAGTCTGCCATTCTCCTTCATTAGCAACTTCACCTGGTCTTCCAAGGATTTAAGCCGAGACTGAAGTAAGGGCACGTCTTTGTAATACCTATCGATCCATGATCGACATTCATTACACTCTGGATGAATAGACTGTGTATTGGCAGTGATAGTATTAATAGGTGGGGAATTTTCCATTTGACCTGTAGGTTCATTATTGATTTTGATTCCAGGGAAATCAGGATTGTCCTTTAGACACAGTGGAAGGTTTGTAACATAATCGTAGGGTTTATCAGAGGAAAGTCCATATGAATATGGATACTATTCGGCTAGGAATATTTCAATTTCTGAATAAGAATCCTCGCTTAACACAATTGCATTTTGGTCTTCATAGGGCTTGGGTTTATTTCGGGCACATCATGAAACCCAACGAGTGACCCTTTTACTCTTATAATTGATATCAACGTTGCCTTTACACTTTTTCCTTGTGGATTTTTTAATAGTCTTAACACCACCCTTAGGATATGAATCTGGTAGAGTGTCGGGTTGGGTAGTGTCAGGATAGGTCGAGGGTTCCAAATTAGAAATAGGATCACAGGGAAAGAGCGAAGGAGGAGAGATGGTAGGCTTCACGAGGGTTTTTGTGATGACAGGCTTGTCAACCTATCCCAAATCACTGCTACCAAAACCATTTCTTAACAGAAAAGCATCCCAACAATCATTGTTTAATTTCAACTGATGTATAATGATAATCTTGATTAAACAATGGTGGAACAGACTAGAATCAAACTTCTTCCTTTTAAACTGCTTTTCCATTTTGTATAGACTTTGAAGGAGAAAATAGGGCATGTTCAGGGGGAAATCGATAAAACTCATAAGCAATCGCAAGTGATACAAGAAAACCAACCCATATCTCCCCTCACAGGTAACAAACTATTTCACAATAGCTAACAGATCATGCCATCTAGGTTTTAAAGATGAGACAGGCATACCTCGGTCGCAGCTGGTAATTCTCCTTGAGGTGAACAACAATGACCAGGGAACCTCTTCAACCTTTGAGTTTTTGAACCATTTTTTTCCCACAACTGGTAGACCGGTGGCTTGGCTTATAAAATCTTCATTTAACTCAAGCTGGACATCTCCTATTTTTCCTCTGCAACCGTCGAATGTCAACGTGAATTCTTGAGCAACTCTTAGATTAAAACCCTTGAAATTTTCAACAAACACACGCCATCCATTCCTTTATAAGTCATCTCTGGCATTGTGAAATGATAACAATGTATGGATGTCGTTGGGCTCAATCCTCACAACCAGAGCCATAGCTAACAACAGGGAATCAACACGGAATTCAGAGGTAGAGTTTGGTAGAAAAAACACAGAGCCATTGCCCCGTGTTTCCTTAATGCAATGGAAAGATAACTCGAAATGGTAGGCAAGAGCGTTAATTACCATGCGTGTGAGAGAGGTCGTGTAGATCGAGGCCATGAAAAGCTATAATACCCTAGTTTGGATATTATTGTAATAGAGATCTTCTCAACTGGAGGTTTCCCCCTCGAAGAGGCCCATGAACATTGCTTTCAGATTCAAAGTGTTATTTTTGTTGTTATTCTTATATCATTTCAATGTTATTGTGGTGAATGTTCTGGTTATATTGTTGTTATT
>JZKD02S0150635.1:9503-23588 GCA_000966675.3 Picea glauca | reverse complement strand
GCACATTATGCATTTCATTCAAAATCATAAGTTTCAAGTTCTGGACATTAGGTACATAAATTATGTTCTTGTACAGAAGTATTCCATCGGCTTCCAATTTATAATTTTCCACTTTGTGTGGCATCTCACCTTGTTGTAGTTTTTCTACCAAATCCCTGTACTGCAAATCTGCATTTGCAGCTTCCAAAATTATTCCCTTAATGTCAGTTTGGCACATGTTAATGGTCGTAGCATGCAATTCATGCACTCTCCTACTGAGTGCATCAACCACTTTGTTCTTTTTTCCTTTGATATACTTGATATCAAAGTCATACTCACAAAGGAATTATAACCACCTACTATGCCTAGCATTCAAGGTTGGTTGATCAAACAAATACTTCAGACCATTATGGTCTATCCTCAATTCAAACCTCCTTCCCATGAGATAATGCCTCCATTTCGTTAGAGCGTGCACTATGGCTGCCAACTCCAAATCATGAGTTGCATAGTTCCTTTCATGCTTTTTCAACTTTATGGATTCATAAAAAATTATGAATCCATTCTGACTGAGGAATCCTCCCAGTCCTTCTTTGCATGCATTTGTACACACTACAAAGTCTTCATTCGGATCTTCAATCCTCAGGATTGGAGCACAGGTTAACAGTTGCTTCAATCGCTGGAAGATTCTCTCACATTCTTATGTCCACTAAAACTTCTTCTCCTTCCTTTGCAAGGAAGTGATAGGGTGAGCTATCCTCGAGAACCCCATGATAAAACTTATGTAATATCTAGCTAGAACCATAAAGGATCTGACTTCCATCATGTTCTTTGGCGCTAACCATTCTCTGATGTCCTCAATTTTATCAGGATCTACAACTATCCCATCCTTTGAAATAATATGCCCCAAGTAATGGATCTGCTCCTGATAAAATGAGTACTTGCTCAACTTGGCATACAGTTGGTGCTCTCTTAGCACTTGAAACACCATCCTCAGATGTTTTTCATTCTCTTCCTCCGACTTGGAATACACTAGAATGTCATCCAGGAAGAATATGACAAACTTGTCTAGATAAACCCTGAATACACCATTCATCAAGCACATAAAAACAACGGGTGTGTTCGACAGCCCAAATGCCACCACTGTGAACTCGTAATGACCATACCTTGTTCTAAAGGCAGTCTTGTTGATGTATTCATACTTTATCCTTACCTGGTGATATCCCAATCTGAGGTCTATCTTCAAAAGTATCTTCACATCCTTCAACTGATCAAAGAGATCATCAATCCTCGACAGAGGATATTTGTTCTTTACAGTTACTTTGTTCAACTGTCTGAAATCGATACACAATCGCAATGTCCCGTCCTTTTTCTTCATGAACAGGACCGAGGCACTGCAAGGTGACACACTTGGGCCTATGTACCCCTTCTTCAAAATCTCTTCAAGATGCAATTTCAGTTCTTTCAGCTCTGGTGTACTCGTTCTGTAAGGATCTTTCGACACTAGAGATTCTCCAGGCATCAAGTTTATAGAGAAATCAATAACTCTCTTCGGGGGTAATCTGGGTACCTCTTGAAATACATCTTCAAAATTCTTTAGTACCGCATGATCTTCAATATTCGACACCTTATCCTTAGGTGTTTCCTTCACATGGGTTGCAAATAATTGACAGTCTTTCCTGTAGCACTTTTTCAGTTGCATTGTTGAGATTTCTCTGATAGCAACAACTCTGGGAATTCCTTGGACTGTTTTCTGATTTCCTTCTTGATCCAGGCAAGTGAATTCCTTGCTACAATATTCCAATATGCCATGGTGTTGGTCCAACCAGTCCATCCCAATTAGACAGTCATAGGAACCTAAATGAAGAATGCTCAATTCAGCCTTTGTGCTCAGTCCATTCATGTCCAATGGACAGGACTTAACAAACTCAGTGACTTTTCTCTTGGTTCATGTAGCCAGCTGCACTAACCGAGACTTTTCATATTTTCTTCTCAACAATTGAAAACTTTCCACCACTCAAGGATCTATATAAGTATGGCTAGCTCCTAAATCAATTAAAATAGTAAAGACATGGTTGTTGATCATAAATTCCACTTCAATTATGTGTGACTGATATTCTACTTTCTTATTATCCAGGGCTGCATATATCCTTGGCATTCTAATACCCATGTCCTCCATTATTTCATCCTTCTGAACATTATGGACAACTTTCACTTTACCATTTTTGTGGGGACAATATCTATACTTATAGTTCCCCTAACATCCCCAACATTGAATGGGAGTTTGCCTTGTCCTTTGTCCCCCAACGTCAGCCATTCTCGGCTCTCTAAATGATGGTTTTCCTTGAGGATTGTTTCTGAAAAAAGGAGGTTTGTTTCCTTTCTGCCTCTTCTCTTTCTTGAACTTCTTCTGGTCATCCCAAGCCTTCTGAAAAGTAGGTTTTTCTCTTTGTTGTTCATATAAGCATTTAGCTATTCTTATCGTTTCTTCCATAGTCTTAGGGTCATCATATCAAATCTTGTCCCCAATGGAAGGTGGTAATCCAATTAAATACCTTTGAATCTTGAGAGTCTCATCTTTGATGAATGGAACATACTTCAGCAATTCCAAGAATCTTCATTCATATTCATCAATGGTCATGCTTCCCAGCTTGAGCTCAAATAACTCTTTCATCTTTCTGTCATAATATCTTTTAGTCATGTATTTCTTCTTGAAATACCTCTTGAATTCTCTCCAAGTGATATCTTTCTCTCTAATGTGTTTCACTTACACAAGTTGATCCCACCACATGGATGCCTTTCCCTTCAGTTGATACATATCAATTCTTCCTTCTGCATGAGAGGAATAATTCTGTAGTTGGAAGTATTTACTCATGCCAAGCAACCATGTATCGGCATCTTCCTCCTTCTTATGCTCTCCATCAAACGTAGGAGGCTTAATATTGTTCATTTATCCCTTTAGTTCATCCACTCCATATATCCTATGTTTTCTGGTAGGAGATGGGATTCAACTTATGTGTGTCTCCTTATTGGAGTGTTTCGGGGAGTGACGATGATGCAAGCTAACACTTCTCGATCTTATTTTCCTCTCAGGGGGTCCAGGACTCCCTATTTTTCTTGAATCACCCTCCTTATCCAACTTCTTTTCCATCCTTTCCAGGCTCAGCATCAACTTTAAGTTGAATTCACCCTATTGTTCCTTAGCTTTCATAAGCTTCTTGTTATCTTCTCGGTGATTTTGGGCATCTTTCTACAATCTTTCAATGATTTTTATCATATGCCCTTCCTTATGTATCTCTTCTCCATGCCCATTAGATTTCGACCCTTCAACTCCCAAATGAACACCCATCCCTTTAGCTTCATTTTCTGAATTGGAATCATTTTCTGCCACCTCTGTTTCTCTACACTCAGTGGCAATTCGCTACGGTTATGGTACTTGTTAAAATTCTGCAAACACAACATGTAGACAACTGGAATTTGTCAGGCCATCATTCCTTAACAAATCCCACATAATTCATAAACCAAATCTGATTACAGAAAACGTTCAGATTTGATGAATTTTTTTTCCAAGTTCTTCTCGGCTTTGTAACAATTTCAGGCCTTAGCCCTTTTCTCTTAGCCCCAACCCCTGCAACCATGGGCTATGACCAAGAAATAGATCGATAATCCCTTAATCAGGACTTTGGGACTTCAGAAATCTTCATAATACATCACAACAGACTCTTGGAGTTCTGAATTAATGAACTTCCGAAGTAGGGTGGATCAATGGTCCATGCCTACCCATCATCCAACGACTAACACTCACTATGGAACCTTAGGTGTCTGAGTTCTGGGACATCAGGACTTTGGAGGATCTTGCATCCAGACATCCAAATCGTTAATCTCCAAACATTCCCAATCACCTTTGGTGACGTCATTATGTCACATTACTTAACGTTTTTCCAATTGCGGGGGCTTGCAGCGGTGGTTTGGAGTAACTCGCCTTTCATCCCACAATTCTTCTGACACTGACATGTAACCCCTCAGTGAAACCACGGTTTGGATTGTGGGACTACCTTGGATAATTATCTTCTATGCAACTTGGGTCCCCGCAATGTCTTCTAGCCCTTGATCTTGATGTATCGTGATCAACGCCACTGTGGGTCCTTCGACCTTTAACTACGTTACGTAACCTTGGGCCCCACTAAACCTACTCACATAGGATGCCACATGGAGAAATACTAGGGACTGATACATGGCCCCTTCATATGGGTGACACTTGTCACGTTCCAAATGCCATTTCAATATTCCACGGGTTCTAAACCCAGTGACACGTGGCACACATCCCATGTGTCCACATCACCTCTAGGGGATGTCATCATGACTCACCACTTCGACTCTTCAGGCTCCAGAAGTTTCAACTCCTCTACGCTCGCTTTTTCCTGAAGCGCTTTCCCCCAGAGTTCATGATCTACTGACGCATGTCCTCCTTCAATATCAATGACTATGAGCAACTTCGGCACTTCGGACTTCGGGAGTTTCAAACTCACAGCACTTGCCTCCTCTCGAAGTACTTACACCCAAAGTACATGATCTCTTGATGCGTGTCCTTTGCAACAGATGGTTGTGATCTACTTAGGCCTTCGGGACTTCGGGAGTTTGTCACACTCCACACTTGAAATCCTCCGAAGTGACTTTCCTTTTCCTTCTTGGACACGGATCTAACGGTTAGGCTCTTTTCCTACGATCTACGTCTAGATATCCTTTGAAAATTTGAGCCTCAACACATTTCACTTCTCTCAATTTCTGAAATCTAAAAGGCTTCCAGGATAACCTTCCTGCACCTTCTCTGGATCTGACAATCGTAAAGGACTTATTGTCCCTTGACCAAGTTTTGAGGAACACTTGGTCATATTTGACCATTTTTGGACTTCGAAAACCTATCAAGGATGGAGATCCAAGCAAAGCAAAGATCACGGGATCTCGATCCACTTTTGGGCCCTTTTAGGGTTTTGGGTTACTATAATGGGAAATGGATGTCGGTCCGTGGGTTTACCCACGATTAGGCCCACTTTTTTAATGTATAAATAGAAGGATAGGCAATGTAAGAAAGGGTAGATATGATTTCTTAGTGCTATTGGTAGTGCATCTATGTGATGTTGAATAAGTGCTATGTGCAAAYTGTGTAAAGCTTGCAAGGMTAAGTGCAAGTTACTGTGAGGTTGTTATAGAAAGCTAAGTGTTGTAACGCAAGGAAGAAGGATCTAGMAAGMTGCGYAGATCTTTTKTCCTATGCGAAGAAGGGTTTTCGAGGCTTTGTKCTTGTAATAGATTGAAGATGATAATAAAGAACAAGGTCTTGTGGACGTAGCCCCAGGGTGGGGGTGAACCACATAAATCTRTGTGTTATGCTCTRTGCTTTGATTCAATGTGTTTTTTCTTATGCTATGTGTTTTGATATATCCACTTATGCTCTRTGMTTCTTAGATATATATGATTGTTAGATCTRATGTGTATGAGGATGCTTAGTGCTGATATACTAGATTTGATCTAGGTTATTATRGTTAAGTACTRAAATATTGTAGATCTGAGTGTACAYCGTGATGCTTTGTGYTATCTGTGAAGTAGAATAWGGGTTGAATATTGACGAATGATCGATTATAAGTKCTCTGTAAATGATATAATCACATATYTGTGTCCCAGCTGAGGTTGTAGACACCTGATTMTTKCAACCACCCCTCCCTCTACCTCGGGTGAGACTTCATCTGCKTCACAGGTGTTGCCGAAAGGGCTGGTAGTTAGGGATTTTTTGGTGCACTCTTGAGCGTTGAACCCTAGGTCTTCCCTTGTKCCAACAAATGGTTCCRTTGTCGGGACCTGAAACTATGATTGTTGGGAACWGAGGAAGAAGAAACTTTGTGCAAAAGAAATCTCTGTGCGTAGATCTGTTTCCCTAGTGCACATATTTTTACCYGACKTGTGAAGMTTTGGGCCAGGAATAAGGTTAGATCTGAAGAAAAGAAAGTCAGATATGAAGAAAATAAGCAAGATTTGAATGCTCTGTKCTCTAAGAAAAGTAAAAGTGGAAATTTCTTAAAGAAGAGGTCAGATCTACAGAAAAGAGGTAAGATATGTAAGCTTTGTGCTCTAATAAAGGTAAGAATAGTCAAAAGTTCTTAGATCTRGAAACTTTGTGCTCTGTAGAAGTAAGATAAGTGAWTTTTTTTTTTCTAAAGCATGGATCTAGGTATGTTTGATAGATTCTRTCCTAGCTTAAAAACTAGGGCATTAATAGATGAAATAAMTTTTGATATGAATAGATCTGATAAGTATAATGATATATATGTTATACCTATGCATAGAAATAATGTTTGGACTAACAAATGGATGCARGATCYTAGAAAGAAATTTCTGCAGGTTAGCTATCAYGATTCTAGTGCACAATACAGAAGAGGTTGGGGATCATTTAAAAKAAAGAGAGGATTTACCCTATGTTACAGTTGCAGAAGACCGGGACATCTAGTTAAGGAATKTCCTAGTGGAATATTTAGTTKTCTCTGTTGCAAAGATTTGGACCATGAGGTATTGGATTTCCCTAGAATGRTCGCTAAGCTTGAAAGGATAAATCTGAATCAAGAAGACCATAAGGCAGAAACCCAACAAGAATCAGAGAAAGTATTAATACATATTAAAGAAACCCTGAAGGAACATAAAGATGTMTGATTACTAGATATCTTCAAAKAAAAGGAGMAAGTTGAAGAAAGAATAGGGGACTTCGACATTGACTATATTCTTGATGAAGAAACRCAAGTGAACATTATTCCAGAAAGAAMTTGGGAAGCTATAGGGAAGCATGCCATGATTCCTTTGTTGGGAGGAATAGGACTAATCAAAGGAAAACTAATGATGTTATGCAGAAAACTCGCTCAGATAAATATGATATCAATAGAACTTTGACAAAAGAAGATTTTGAGATTATCAAATTCATTGAGGACAACGCCCCGTTTACTATGCTACTCGGAAAAACTTGTATTGAAAGAGATAAAGCCAAAAAGAAGGAAGAAGAAGAGGTTTTAGAACAGCAGAGACAAGAGTTAAAAAATTTCATGACTAAAAGAATCACACGGTTGATATAAGAACAAGAGAACTGCTCGAATCCATCTGACACAAGAAGCCTAGATGTCGAGGCCAAAGCTACACAAAAGGCTGAAATTTATACCCCAGACAAAGAAGAAGTGATATACCTAAACCCTAGGAGAGAATCTCACCAGCACGAAGTGACTATGTCCGAGGAAAATAAGAATCAAAATGGGAAGAGAATCACCGAGACGAAGCTCACTGGAAAGAAGGCTAGAAATATAAGTAAGAAGAAGGCTAAGATTGAAAAATTACAGAAGATCCCAGAGGTTACCTCGTAGCAAGACACTTTGCAGAATTGGAGCTTCGTTGGGATATCATAACAACGACATATGCCACTTCATCGAGGAGAAGTAATATAGCCATTGGAAGCCAATATAACTGTTCGGTTGCCGCTCCAAACGAATCAGAAAGAATTTATGGCTCGCCACTAGACCATTCGACCTCACCATAACGGACAGAACATAAGTTAATGCAGCCTCATACCCGTTGCAAGAAGACCGTTGCTAAGTTTCCCTACTTAGTCCTTCGCACCACACACCGAGAATAATTTTTGGTAAGTGATAATTTGAGCCCGAAACCTGAGATTACTTCACCCTGTGATCATTGCCTTGTTCCCATACCATTCACTGTAGTCTCTGAATTCATTTCACACTCGAGCTAGTTGACCCAAGCTTGTATGTCGGACGAGCTCAGCGGTGCTGAGAAAGTAGTTGAAGAAGTTTTGATTGACTTAATGACTGATAGAATCATGTCGGAGTGAGGATTATCTACAGAAGTCCAAGCATCGTCAACAAGAGGACTCCAGGACTCCCCTTCCACTACTCGCATCTGTCCATCCTAGTTAACCGATGAGAAATGGACCAAGCACAGAGATGGCATTGCAAATTCCAAGCTTATCCCACGCATTCTACCTACTTACTTACCACCTCTAAGCGGTGCCATCAACTGTGATAGTGTACCTCAAGACTTTGAGTACACTTTGATCACCGTGTACCTTCCGAAAGGGGTGTGCGGAGTTCATGTTGACCAGGATAATCTCACAGCACTGAAATTTAGTGATTTTAACCTTGGATATCATAAACTTTACAGCATGTTAGCCCCGCATAAGTACTTAACCAGGACCAAAGGAAATAATTCTAACATTTTCTGACAGTCATGGACCCAGAACCTCATGCAGTCCACACTTCTTAATGTAATGAAGATCCCACACTTGGACAAACACCAAGAAGTCAATGCATGCATCAAGTTGTTGTTGTCCTGCTACCACGAAGGATACTTATGGTTGGACCGATGCATCACTGTGGATCCAACCTTGATCAATCGGATCACAGGACTTGGTATGCAAGGCCCTGACCCACAAGAGTTTTACCCTGGAAATACCTCAGACCGAGCACTAGCACAGAGGATAAAAGAAACTTATGGTGATGTTGAGAAAGGCACGCGAGGCTACAAGGTAGCCTCTATCCAGAGTGGCGCAGTGTGCCTTACCTATCATCTAATCGTGGGAAAGCTAGTTCACAAGAAAAGAATAACACAAGTGACTGGATTTGTAGTTGACCTTGCAGGGAAGTGTGTCGAGGGACTACAGATGAACTAGGTGCAGTACCTTGTAAACCAGCTAGAGCTTGATTGCAGAGAAGCACAAGACCAAGGGTATGAGTTCCACTTTAGTTGGTTTCTCATACTAATTGATTTCATCACCTGGGAACTACCAGAAGGTGCCACTTTTTAGGAGATTGAACCCCTCAAACCACTGGCCACGAAGTTTTGTATGTTGTGGTACTCTAGTGACATGAACAAGCAGTGGCAGTCCAATGTTGTCTTCCATGCCTATTACAACCAATTGAAGAATGCAATCTAGTCTAAACCATGCCTCACCCCAAATACACTTCATAGGTTTAGACATTTGATAAAATTTAGTGCGGGCCACCACTTCACCTATATCACAGAGCATGTTGATGAGCACAAACAATAGCTCTAGTCATACTACAAGTTGCTAGAAGAAGACTTGGAGAAGATTACCAAGGAATGGTCGGTGGACCTCCTTGTTGCAACAAACCCTGTAGAAATGTCCGACATGGATAGCCCTGAACCTATGATAGATACACCTGGACCGAGAAAGACTAAGAAGGATGATGAAATTCAATATTTCCATATCCCATCCACAAAGACTACTTCGATCTCACCTGTGCAAGGAGGTGATGGTGAAGAACTAGGTGGCACAAAAGTTGAGCAAAACAAAGGCGAGGTTACTCCTCTTAGAGAGGAGGAGGATCCCTCCAAGAAAAGGAAGATTACCCCACCAAATCCCTCATCCCAAAAGAAAAATAAGGCCAACCAGACTACGTTTAAGACTACCCTCACACCAGATGACTTTGACTTCTTAATCACTGCGCTGAATGATGCTTCACTAGAGATCACATAAAAGCAAGAAGTGAAGCAAGAGGAGGTATTCAGCTGAATCAAGGGTGAACTTCAAGAAGTGCAGTAGGCACTCCAATACAGCCGAGCAATTTCTACTACACCCTTGACAATTGGAACATCAGGAATAGGTGATGAGCCCACCCAATTACACTAGATCGCCGATAAAGTCGAAGCTCGCCTTCGAAGAGATCAAGAAGAAACAGCGCAAGCCACCCAGGCTTTGACATAAGTACAAAGTGCACTTATAGAAAAACAGAGTAAGGAAGAACAGGAAAATATTTCCCTACAAGCAAAGTGAGATGAGGAAAAAGAACAGTTACAGCAGAGCAAGGACCAATTGCTAGCAGAGCAACTTGAAGTACAAGAAAGGGTTCGCACAACACTTCTCTCTCTGCCGGTCATAGATGTGAATATTGAAGAACATGTCCCACAATAGGTGGCACAACTTGAAGAAGTAATCCAGCAACTTCAGTAGCGCATCGCAGATATAGAAATTCATACCACGCCCGAGACTCCTCAAGAAATAAGAAACATAAGGGAGGCAACTTCCCATAGCGCAGTTGGTCGATTAAAAACCTTTGCCTTGGAATGAAAGAAGTTGAGCGCTAGAAGCACCTAGACTTATGAGAACCTCACAGAGAATCCAGAGTTGAAAGCATTGGAGGCACAACTCAGATACGTTACAGGCATAGCTAAAGGCCTTGACCCCAGTCAAAAGAATGAAGAGATTTCCAGAACAATGCACTGCCCAACAACAGGTACACACATTGCAAAGTAAAGTTATGGAATTATCCCAACAACTTCAACCAATCCAAGAAAAGGCATGCCAACTATTCACTGAAGTTGAAAGCTAGGGAGTCGAGCTTGAACAAGTTGTCATCACCGCAGAGTAACACCTGGAATGGCCAGTAAATGACACAGTGATCCAGGAGTTCACTAAGTAAGAGGTTGTCACACTGCAGCAGGTCAAAGTAGCTTGATCCAATCTCAAGGCATTCGAGGAAGAATTGATCATACTAGAGTGACTTGGGACAAGTCACAGGTGAGTGTTGGGGTCTTGTTGGCCCTTGACCAAGTTTTGAGGAACACTTGGTCATATTTGACCATTTTTTGACTTCGACAACCTATTAAGGATGGAGCACCAGGTGAAGCAAAGATCACAGGATCTTGGTCCACTTTTCGGCCCTTTTAGGGTTTTGGGTTAATGTAATGGGAAAGGGATGTTGGCCCATGGGTTTACCCACGATTAGGCCCATTTTTGTAATGTATAAATAGAAGGATAGGCAATGTAAGAAAGCATAGATATGATTGCTTAGTGAAATTGGTACTGCATCTATGTGATGTTGAATAAGTTCTTTGTGCCAACTGTGTAAGGCTTGCAAGGCTAAGTGCAAGTTACTGTGAGGTTGCAATAGAAAGCTAAGTGTTGTAACGCAAGGAAGAAATATCTAGCAAGATACGCAGATATTTTGTCCTATGCAAAGAAGGTTTTTGGAGGCTTTGTGCTTGTAACATATTGAAGATTATAATAAAGAAGAAGGTCTTGTGGATGTAGCCCCAGGGTGGGGGTGAACCACGAAAATCTGTGTGTTATGCTCTGTGCTTTGATTCAATGTGTTTTTCCTTATGCTATGTTCTTTGATATATCCACTTATGCTCTGTGCTTCTTAGATATATATAATTGTTAGATCTGATGTGTATGAGGATGCTTAGTGTTGATCTACTGAATCTGATCTGGGTTACTATGGTTAAGTACTGAAATACTGTAGATCTGAGTGTACACCGCGATGCTCTATGCTATCTGCAAAGTAGAATAATGGTTGAATATTGACCAATGATCGATGCTAAGTTCTCTGTAAATTATATAATCACATATTTGTGTCCTAACTAAGGTTGTAGACACCTGATTCTTGCAACCACCCCTCCCTCTACCTCGGGTGAGACTTCATCTACTTCGCAGGTGTTGTCGAAAGGGTCGGTAGTTGGGGCTTTGTTGGTGCGCTCTTGAGCGTTGAACCTTGGGTCTTCACCTGTGCCAATATGACTCTCCTTTTTTCCAAACAGATCCTAAGGATCCAACACCCCAAGTGTTAAGCTCTCTCTCTCTATGGTCAATTACCACGCCCATTGCCATTTTATTCTACCACTACTCCTCTTGAGCTTCATAACACGACCAAGTAACCCCTTGGCACTCAGAAACATTCTAAGGTTCGAAATTGGTTCCTCCGAACACCACTTCCACTAGAAACCTTGGGTCCAAAGACAACTTATCCAGCCCATCCAGGCTCAGCGTTGAAACTATGCTCTGATACCATATTGTAATGTCCCCGACCAACAACCCCACTGTCGGACAATGCTACTACACGAAAAATTCTCATACATATATATATAGCATGCATATTTAATGAAACTTAACCAAACAATACAGAGTAATCACATAATTACTTCTAACATACAAAATTAATGGAATTAACAACAATTCATACATGCAACGGAATACATGAAAACATACAAGCATCACAGACATGCATTTAATTGAAATTAAACACATAATGATACTTATCTTTGAAACTAGAGTAACTCCACCAACTATGTGCAGACCTTCCACGAACCTCCCATCCTTAGACCATGCTTCTCATCACACTCAGCAGTGGGTCACCCCCGAGTTGGGACCAAGCTCCACATAGGGCAAAGGAATCCTAGACTAGGCTGAGATTACAGGAAAACTGCACATATCAACCGGAAGTATTCTCTCAAGGATCCTTCTTACGCCCACTACTCATGTACTCTCATTACCCACATGCCTATTCCACCCAGGAGTATACACATTTACAAGCACATTCCATCGGTTTCTTAACCTCCCTCTTTGGGTCCTAGCAACAAGCAGGGTCAAGAATTCTCAAAGCTCTGTAGATGGTGCTCGACTCTCTGGGAGAAAAACACTTCCAAGTAGACTCTCTCACCAAGGAGAGATTCTCAGAGGACTGAAAACCTGTCTCTTCTACCACGATCCTGACAACCCGCTTCTTCAACCACTTTCGACTCAATTCCCACAAGGTAAGGATAACAACAACAACCACAACATTTGGTTAACTCACGGGTGACAGAAGCAACATGCAATTGGGTATGGACGTCCAAAAATGGAAACAATCCCACTAAGACACAGCATGACTTAGGTAACAAATAAGACAACAACCCAAATGGTTAAGCACGAACTTGGATTTGCAGTGTGGATAAACCAAAGGACACATAGGAGACACGGATCAACCCATGGGCTTGCCACTAGTTTTCAAGGAATCAACACAGAGGTCGAACGTAGACTCAAACAGATCAGACGGAGCATGCGTCAGGTTCTCAGGAAAACATCACAATTTTCGGGTTTCAGAGCTGTGTGAGGGTATGTAGATATCAGACGTTGTCTCCCCATGCTTCAAACAATGAACGGAAGAATGGAGGACAAACCTCCAACACGAGTTGACTCTTCAGCTTTAACTGCATGTGCCCAGGTCGACACTTGGCTTCCTGGAGATGCATGTGTTCCCTTTTGCACACGTTGGAGTTGAATGCATTGCCTCTCCTAGGACTTAGGACAAAAAACATGTCTTTCACATAACTTTAGAATAATAATAAACTATTATTATCAAGGACTGAGGCCCCTAAGATTATCCCCTCTTTCCAACCTTTTAGTCCCCTTTCCCTTACCCACCTTATAGAAGATTATTTCTCCATCACTCTTTCTTCGTGGTCGGTCTGCACGCAACAATGTTTAATCTTTATTAATGTTCTGCATAATTACATATAAAAAAACAGGCTACCGGCCTTTAACACCTAGGCTCTCTGACCTAAGAAACACATAAGCCCACCAGCTTATATACACTTGTCTCACCATCCTATAAACATAATTACAATTCATAATTACAGTTGGGGCTCTACTGAGGAATATTACAACCTATGTTTTCCACATTTGTTCACTACAAGGAAGACACCTTTTAGCGGAGGTTTTTATAGAACCTCCCCAAAAAAACCATCATTTATCTGTTTATAGGAGGTGGGTGGTTGGAGGATTTTGCAGAGGTTTTTACACCAATGCGCTTCCATAGTGTAAGTGTCAGTGCACTCCAAAACAAAATACACCGGTGTTGACAAACTAAAGCACTTTGATAACCATTGTTAACATACAATAATAAAATAGTGTTTTTTATTTAAAAAAAGCAAAATGTGTAATGGTGCTCTAGGATAACAGTTACACACAAGGGCATCTACAATAATGGCACACACAGATATATATATATATATATAGAGAGAGAGAGAGAGAGATAATAGTGGATTTTTTTAATATTTACCAAAAAATCCAAATAGTGTGTTACAAAAGATCAAACCCATCAGTGGGTCCAAGTATATGGCTCCAAGGAAAATTTTAGGAGCTAAATTTTGCCCATGTTATAATTTTCCTTGTTTTTTTCCAAAAAATGATTCTTCAATTTACGTTTTTTCTAAAAATGATTTGCCCAAATTCAATATAATTATGTTTCCTTAAAGATTGCCAAAATATTATAGAAACTATAT
>JZKD02S0150557.1:252903-266702 GCA_000966675.3 Picea glauca | reverse complement strand
AGACTAGGAGGTATAATTACAACTAATGGCCTAAAGCCGACATAAATAAAATAACATTACTAATCTAATATGCCCTAATTAAGGGTTAATGAGAAAGCCGACATAAATAAAATAATATTACTAATCTAATATGCCCCAATTAAGAGTTAATGAGCCAATATTAGGGCTTAACAAAAAATATCTTGGAATTGATATTCACCACAAGATTAATTGGAATTATAGCATTGAAAAAAGGATTATTGGGGGATGGAAATATTATTATGGGATTGAAAACAATTGTAAATTGTAATGTACCTAAAAATTTGTCAAAAAAAAAAAATAAAATTGTTTGCACAATTATCCTTGTATAGTTTCAAGATTCAAGCAATTAAGTCTTATGTTATAAAGCTTGAGTCTGAAAGTTTGTTAGAGACCTTTCTGTAGTTCATTATATTTACTATGCAACTTAAAACTTCCTACTCGATGATACAATAAGTGTATACTCCTCCCTTCAATGTTATTTAAAGTCTTGTAAAAATCACCAATATTTTCTTATTTGATGATGTCTATAACACGAGCACAGATTTAACTATATGAGTGACTTGTAAACATGTCTATTACTTCAATACCTCTAATCAGGAGGAATATTCTCCAATCAACACACAACAACTCCCGAAATCACGAAAAGTGACTAGCATGTCGGGATTTCAGAGTTTGGGATTTCGTGAGTACAACATCCAACATCAACACACAACCATTCCCGAAATCATGAAAAGTGACCAGCATTTCGGGATTTCGGAGTTCAGGATTTCACAAATATAATAGCTAACTTCAACACACAACAACTCCCGAAATCGCGAAAAGTGACCAACATTTTGGGATTTCAGAGTTTGGAATTTCGCTAATACAACAACTAACATCAACACACAACAATTCTCGAAATTGTGAAAAGTGACCAACATTTTGGGATTTCGGAGTTCGGGATTTCGCGAATACAACAACTAAATTCAACACACAACAACTCCCGAAATCGTGAAAAGTGTCCAACATTTCGAGATTTCGGAGTTTGGAATTTCGCGAATACAATAGCTAACATCAACACACAACAATTCCCGAAATCGTGAAAAGTGACCAGCATTTCAGGATTTCAGAGCTCAAGATTTCGCGAAGACAACAGCTAACTTCAACACACAACAACTCCCGAAATCGCGAAAAGTTACCAACATATCGGGATTTCGGAGTTTAGAATTTCGCGAATACAGAAGACAAACATCAACAGATACAAACCTCTAAAATGTGAAACAAAGGGGAGGTTGGACTAGCATTTTGGGGTTTTGGGGTTCAGAACTTTGTGAGTTCAAGTGCCCCAAACTTCAATATATATGAACTTCCGAAATGCGAAAAGGAAAAGTGGGGCCTGCATTTCGGGGTTTTGGGGTTCGGGACTTCGTGAGTTCAAGTACCCAAACAACAACATATGAAAACTTTCAAAATGCAAAAAAGAAAGGTGGGGCCCACATTTCGGGGTTTCAGGGTTCAGGACTTTGTGAGTTCCAGTGCCCAAACATCAACATAAACAAACTTCCGAAATGCGAAAAAAAATGCCCAACACTTTGAGATTTTTGGGTTCGGAATCTGGCGTCTTCAAAATCCAAAACATCAACCACAAACAATTTCTGAATTTGTGAAAAGGAACGTGGAACTAACATTTCGGGATTTCGGGATTCAGGGTTTTGGGGTTTCAAATGCCAAACAACAACACATAACCACTCCCAAAATCGTGAAAGGTGAAAGGATGTGGAACCAACATATCGGGATTTAAGGATTCAGGGTTTCAGGGTTTCAAATGCCAAACAACAAAACATAACAACTCCCAAATTCTGAAAGGTGAAAGGATGTGGGACCAATGCTTCGGGATTTTGGGGTTCGGGGTTTGAAATGCCAAAAAACAACACATAACAACTCCCGAAATGATGAAATGTGAAAGGATGTGGGACCAACGCTTCGAGAGTTTAGGATTCGAGGTTTCAAGGTTTGGAAAAGCAAGGGAACTTCGCATAAATGTAACCAGCAAGTCCCGAAAGTCGAAATTCACATTATTTTCATAATTCTAAATTTTTTTCCTTGCACTGGTATTATTACTTTCGTCCTGTGAAATAGTGGTGTAGAAGGATTCAATATCCGTTACCTAACAAAATTCCAAAAAATCTAAACTTAAGAGTTTATAGGCATATAATCTATAAAAGCGTACAATAGGACAACAATTTTTCTGTATAAAGTAATTTCTCTTATAATCATTTAGAGTCTCTTTTAAACAAGGCATTAAACATCAAAAGTACTAGATCTGCACATCTATGTAAATACATGAATAAGAATATCATTCCATCAGAGTTTGGAAATTATAATTGTTGATCCAAGGGATCTGAGTTTGGTTTCCGGGGTTCCCAAAATTCTTTAACTTCCTGAATTTTTGTACAACTAGTACTTTAACTTCAGATTAAACCTAACCCATAGATGGACTGACTTTTTTAAACTCAACTTCTATAAAATAAATTTTCCTAGCACTTCCAGATTTCGGGAGGGACCACTCCGGAATTTAGATTGTGATTGTACATTTAATACCACAATAAATGTCATCCATTGAAAGAATTATTTCAAATTTAGAAACAATTAGATGCATAATATCAGTTACACACAAAACATCCAAGAACAGAGAGGGAAAGGTTTACATTAATGCAATTAGATATAATCACACAACAGATACCTGCCATCAATCAAAACATAGCCATTCAAAATAGAGAGGGGTAGATCAACATATTTGAATCCAATCTGTGGGAAGACAAAGGGAACAACTACGTTTCTCCCAACCGTAGAACAGGGCAACCAAAGTCACTTGCCTGATTCACCCCCTAGCCTGACCATGAATCCATGAGGGTGAACATGGAAACTCCTCCTCAACAATGTCCTTCAATTCCAAAAGTTATCCTCTTTCCTCACACTTACTCAACAATGCTCATAACAGCAAGACAATTCTGTTTCAACAAGCTCCTCTTGCCTCACACTCAATCCGCAGTGTGCATAATAGGAAGAGAACTCAGAAATCTTTTCCCAGCATACTTGGTAGCGTCCTGCCTCCTCGCATATGTTATTTATCAATTTTTGCCCAGGTCTTTTTCCCTCCTTTGGGGATTTTCGCAGCTCTCTTAATCTCTGATTTTCATGGACTGCAAGTGGCCAAATCTCTGATTTGCCACTTCTCATAATCAGCCTAGAGGTAGTTCCAACATGTTCCCCACTCATGGAGTCATGGTCAACAGATTTTAACATGGTTGTTCCATTTGTCCTCCTACAATTAATATAATTATTCTGTTGTGATACAATTGTCATAGTCAAATAGTTAGTTGAGTCCAAATAGATCTCTTCCCAACAATCATACTAATTAAATACAATTATTAAATTCGAAATTCGAAATTGCCATAAATGGAAAAAAAATTCTAGATTCGAATTTGTCAAAAACGGAAATAAACTTCTAGCACACAAAAATAAAAATATTTTATTTTTGGGTGATGTCACATCCTTTCCCCCTTTAGTAAAACATTGTCCTCAATGTTCGTTCCTTTCCTGGAATAGGATTGGATGAGATTTCCACAAATCTCCTTCCAATTCCCAAGTGGCCTCCTCAGGACTAATGTGTTTCCATTGCACCTTTACCTGAGCAACGACTTTGTTCCGAAGTGTTATTTCTCTCCGGTCCAGAATGCGTAGGGGTTCCACATGGAACTTGCCTTCGGGTTCCACCTACACCAAGTTCCAATCAATCATATGAGTAGGGTCATGAATATACTTTTTTAGCAAAGACACATGAAATACATTATGAATTCTTAGATTAAATGGAAGTGCAAGCTGATATGCTACAGGTCCAATTTGAGTTAGTATCTCGAAGGGCCCACAAAACCTGGGTTCCATATTGGCACAGTACCCCAACTTCAGCTAGCTTTTTTGGGCTTTAACCTTCAAATAAACATGGTCTCCCATTTGAAATTCCAAGTGTCTTCTTTTCTGGTCCACATAGCTCTTCTGTATGTCCTGTTCCTCTTTCAAGTTCTGTTGTACCTTCCTTACCATGTTCTCCATTTCTTGGAGCATCTCTGGTCCAACCATGAGTCTGTTAGTCGGTTTATCCCAACTAATTGGAGTTGTACACTTTCTGTCGTACAATGTTTCGAAAGGGATCAACATAGCCGAAGTTTGGTACCCATTGTTATATGCAAATTCTACCAAGTGTAGGTAGTCTTCCCACTTGTTCGGTTTTGTTCTGACATACATGCAGAGCATATCCTCTATGATTTGGTTTGTCCTTTCGGTCTGTCCATCCATTTGTGGATGATGACTCGTACTGAAATTCAAATTAGTATTTATCCCTGCAAACAATTCCTTCCAAAAAGCGGATGTGAATTTTACATCTCTATCCGAAATCACCATTTTAGGAATACCATGCCGTCTAAAAAAAAATTTCATGAATATTTCAACAGTGTTAATAGCTTTAAAAGTAGACTTTACAGGAATAAAGTGTGCAAACTTACTAAGTTTATCGATTACAACCATAATAGAATCATTATGTTTCTGAGTTTTGGGCAAACCTGCTATAAAGTCCAGCAATATGGTCTCCCATTTCCATTCTGGTACTGGTAATGGTTGTAATAGGCCGACTGGATGCTGGTGTTTGGCCTTAACCTACTGACAATATTGGCACCTAGCCAAATATTCTGCTATTTCTCCCTTCATGTTAGGCCAGTAAAATAGTTTCTTGAGTGCTGTTATTGTTTTCTGGTAACCTAGATAGCCAGAATACGATTTCTTATGCACATTGTCTAAAATAGTTAATTTTAGCTCTGTTGAATCTGGTATGTAAAGTCTGTTTTTAAATCTTAATAGTACCTTCTTGTCGATACTTATATCTAGTTTATCTGAGTTTGCGATACTATTTTGAAATTCTACCATTATCTTAGTGTAATTTCCATCGTTTATACCTGTCGTCCTTATTCGTTGTTCCAGATCACTTTTTGCCCTGCTGATGTTTATCTGAAGTAACCCATGGATTCTACGGCTTAAAGCATCTGCTACTTTATTTTCCTTACCCTTGATATGTCTGACCTCGAAGTCAAATTCACTCAGGAAGGCAAGCCACCTTGCTTGTCTTGCATTAAGGTCTAGTTGGTTAAACATATATTTCACCCCGCTATTATCCGTCAATAGTAAGAATTTTCTGCCCATTATATAGTGTCGCCACATTTTTAAGGCATGTATTACTGCTGCCAATTCTAAGTCATGAGTGACATAATTTCACTCGTGTTTCTTTAATTTTCGGGACTCATAACAAATCACATGCCCTTCCTAAGTTAGAAAACCACCTAGTCCCTCTTTACTTGCATCAACGCATACTGTGAAGTCTTTATCTGGGTCTACTACCTTCAAGATGGGCGTCGATGTCGATAATTCTTTTAGCTTGTTAAAACTGTCTTGGCACTTTTGCGACTAGTTAAACTTGGTCCCTTTCTTTTGTAACGACGTGATAGGGTAGGCTATCTTGGAGAACCCTTCTATAAATCTGAGATAATATCCGGTGATTCCCATGAATGACTGGATATCTGTCACATCCTTAGGCACTGACCATTCCATAATGGCTTTTATCTTTTCCGGTTCTACGGTAATACCTTCCGAGGAAATGACATGTCCTAAATATTGTATTTCTTTTTGATAAAAATCACATTTTTCAAATTTTGTGTATAGTTTGTGTTTCCTTAGTGTTTGCAGAACTATTCATAAGTGTTCATCATGTTCCTCCTCCATTTTAGAATAGACCAAAATATCGTCGATAAATACTACTACGAACTTGTCTAAGTACTGGCTGAAAATGTTTTTCATCAAGAACATAAGTGTGGTTGGTGCATTAGTAAGTCCGAAAGGTATGACTACAAACTCATAGTGTCTGTATCTTGTACAAAAAGTTGTTTTGTTTATGTCCTTGTCCTTTATCCTAACTTGATGATAACCGAATCATAAATCCAATTTTGAGAAGATCTTGGCCCCACCAACTTGATCGAATAGATCATTTACCCATGGTAAGGGGTATTTGTTCTTAATGGTCACTTTGTTCAGTTGTCTATAATCGATACATAGTCTTAGAGTACCGTCTTTCTTTTTTACAAAGAGGACTGGTGGTCCCCATGGCGAGACACTTGGTTTAATATACTCTTTATCCAACAATTCCTGTAATTGTATTTTTAATTCTGTCAGTTCTGGTAGACTCATTCGGTAGGGTGATTTTGAGATAGGAGCGGATCCAAGTAGATGGAGAAATCTATTTCTCTCCTAGTGATCCAGGGGATCAAATTTTGCTCAAAATTCAAAGTGCTCGGAATTGCTTCAAATCAAACAAGTGTGTAGGCCTCGTCGTCACGAACCCAACGCAACTCGTTTGGGTTCAAACGGACGTTGGATGAGTGAGATATCACGTTCTGTTCAAATCATCAAACAGGCAAAAAAAATGTGTTGATTGTACAGTCTGTACAGTCCATATGGATGTTGACGTGGTAGAGTCGTATGCTGACATGGCAGAGATGAGTTGGCATATAAGTGGCAGCTGGATGGTCAAATCATTTATTGACACGTGGCATCTCGGTGGCGAATGGATTGGTGACATGTGGCCTAAGCAAGGGTCACCACGTGTCACCTGGGCATTGGTTAAATTTTGTGTAGTCGGCAGGACTTGACCCCACGACCTCTGGGCAGGGGAAGAGCTTTGGGAAGGGCCGCCCAACCGGCATGCCCACCATTGGTTCTTAACATATATGTGTGTTTAAATTTATTTGAATTGTAATGTGTTGTGGTTTGGGCGCGGACAAGGCTGGGGCTAAGCCCCAACCCCCATTCATATATGTATACCATATGACTACCCGTGCGCATAATTCAAACGGAGCCCACAACACATATGACCGGTGGTCCATACAGCCCACAACACATATGACTGGTGGTCCATACAGCCCACAACACATATGACCGGTGGTCCATACATTGCATGGGAGTTTAATTACCAACGGTTTTAAAACCGCGCCGACACTTGTCGCTCTACCATTTGACTTGGGACTTGGCCCCTTTTGTGGGCACGTGCGGTCATATGGTAAGCCACACACCCAATGGTTAGGTAGTTAGGGGCTAGGTGCCCTAACTGTCCTATAGTTTGCATGGTTATGTGGTTGTGCACCCGGTGCTAGGTTTTCGCACGAAATTTAGCATGGGTGCTAGGTTGGACACACAGAGGTGCAAATTGTCGATCCAGAGACAACAAGTTTGAAGGGGAACTTCCAGGAAGCCTATCTTCTTCAATTTTTGGCCAAATCAGATGCCAAAAAAGCCCAGCTAGGGGATTTTGGATGTTCTGAAGCCATTGGAGCCATCTATTTGGAATTTTGAGCTTTGTAAAGCACATATTTTATCACTTTGAGCAAATAATATAAAAAATCCATTGGAAGCTAGACCAAGAGATGTATCCCAAGAGAGGGGTGAACTCCTTTATCATTTGTTGTGTTATTTGTTTACTGTTCACTGTTATTTGTTGCTTATTATCTGCATCTTGAATGTGTAATTTCTATAAAAATTTGTGTTTGCAAAATTGATCCTTTTTGCATAAGAACACTTGAATTAAAACTTGCAAATATTTTCAAGAATACAAGCCTTTATCATTTTCAGATCACCTAGGAGGCAATTCTGGTATCTCATCAACAAACATGTCTCTGAATTCACATAGGACAACAAAGTCTTCTAACTTGGGCTTATCTTCTTTTTCTAATAGATTTGTTACTTGGATGGCATAAACTTGACATCTCTTTCGAATAAATTTCTTGAATTGCATCGCTGAAACTTGTCTGACTGACACAAGTTTTTGTATGCGTTGGGCTATTCTAACAGTGCCAAAATTATCTTTATAGCTAAGTATCTTTGTATAACAGTCTAGTACTACTTTCTATTGTTCCAACCAATCCATCCCGATAATCATATCATAAGATCCTAGCGGTAGGATGTTCAGATTGGTTCTTATCTTTTGACCATCTAAGCTGAACTCAATATTAGAAATAAAGTTAACTACTTTTCTTTTAGTACCTGTTGCTAGTTGTACAAGCCAAGATTTTTCGTGCTTTTGTTTCTTAAGTTTATTCAACTCTACTACATCGGGAGTAATATAACTTAACGTAGCTCCAGGGTCAATTAAAATAGAAATTCGAGTGTCATGGATATTACCTTCGATTTCTACCACCGAGGACTGGTGGTCGACTTGTCGACCATCTATGGCTGCATTTATTCGATGTAAACTTCTTCCCATGTCTCTCACTGTCGAGGCTTCCTTTAAATTGTGAACATCAGTTCTGTTTGCTGTAATTAAACGTGGACAGTTCCTCCTTAGATGAGGCTCTCCACAATCCCAACTCTTTAATGGCTCGCGGGAGTTGTCCCCAAACTTCTTCATTCTCAGGTTTACCGGTTTACCGCTACCTTGTGTATTCAGATGATTGGAGTGAAAATCCTTCCTTGGGAAACTTTTTGCTGCATTTCGATAAGGAGTTGGCTGGTATCCCTTATTCTGTTGGTTTATTCCATCTTGCTTCTTATCCTTCTAGGTCTTGGGAAACTCTACCCATTGTTTATACTGGTCATAGCACATTCGTGCTTTCCTAAATACCTCACTCAAGGATTTGGGGTTATCAAACTCAATTCTGTCCCTATAGGATTGTGGTAAACAACTTAAGAATCGCTGGATTTTTACCTTATCCTCCCGAATGTATGGTACAAACCTTAGTAGATCCAGAAATTTATTTATAAGGTCCTCCATCGTCATTTGTGCGAGTCGTAACTCATAAAAAAATTTCATCTTCCTTTCATAATAGCTTTCAGAAAGGTATTGTTTCTTAAAATACTTCTTGAAGTCGGACCATTCCAACTATTTTTCCTTTATGCCCTTGGCCAATTTGAGGTTTTGCCACCAAATGATAGCCTTCCCCTTCAGATTGTAGATGGCCATTCTGACCTTCATGTTACTGGAATAGTTGTAGATTTGGAAGTATTTTTTGATGTCCAACAACCATGCCTCAACTTCTTCTCATGTCCTGGATTCTCCATCAAAAGTAGCTGGTTTAATCTTTTTAAATTCTCCTTCAAGGTGGTCTACCTGTTTTCTTTTTTTGTTTGGTATGGTTTTGTCTTCAGCTGAAGGTGTCCCTTCAGATGAAATATCTCCTTTTTTTGTTTTCTCACCAGAGTTCTTGGAGGCCCTCTTGCTGACATATTCCTCATGGTTATCATCTTTTGGACTTTTCTTGGTTACTATACTACGCAACATGACTTCATTTATCTCTTGCTGTTCCTGCTATGCCTTCTTCAATTTTTCATTTTCGTCCTTGAAAACCTGTAGTTCAACAATAAGGTTCCTCATTGTTTTCAACACCTCCATGGGTGAACTTCCATCACTGTTCTGTCTTGGATCTCCAGGAGGTCCTTGCTGCGGATTCTCTTCCATCCTGATTTCTGCACCTTCTTGAGCTGCCATAATTCAACACAAAACTGAAAAGGCTTTTGGTCTGAATCCACAAGATTTATTAGTTTTTTCATAAATCAGAATATATACTAAGCATTTAATGTGGCCCTGTTCAGGCCCAGTTTTGTAACTTTTTCTCTGATACCATATGTAATGTACCTAAAAAATTGTCAAAAACAAAAAATGTTTGCACAATTATCCTTGTATAGTTTCAAGATTCAAGAAATTAAGTCTTATGTTATAAATCTTGAGTCTAAAAGTTTGTTAGATACCTTACTTTCGTTGATTATCTTTGCTATGCAACTTAAAACTTCCTACTCAATGATACAATAAGTGTATACTCCTCCCTTCAGTGTTATTTAAAGTCTTGTAAAAATTACCAATATTTTCTTATTTGATGATGTCTATAACACAATCATAGATTTCACTATACGAGTGACTTGTAAAAAGGTCTGTTACTTCCATACCTCTAATCAAGAGGAATATTCTCCAATCAACACACAACAACTCCCGAAATCGTGAAAAGTGACCAGCATGTCGAGATTTTGGAGTTCGAGATTTTGTGAGTACAACAACCAACATCAACACACAACCATTCCTGAAATCGTGAAAAGTGCCCAGCATTTTGGGATTTCGGAGTTCGGGATTTCGCAAATACAATAGCTAGCTTCAACACACAACAACTCCCGAAATCGCGAAAAGTGACTAGCATTTCAGGATTTCAGGGTTCAAAATTTCGTGAATACAACAGCTAACATCAACACACAACAATTCCCAAAATCGTGAAAAGTGACCATCATTTCGAGATTTCAGAGTTCGAGATTTTGCGAATACAATAGCTAACTTCAACACACAACAACTACTGAAATCACGAAAAGTGACCAACATTTCGGGATTTCGGAGTTTGGAATTTCGCGAATACAACAGCTCACATCAACACACAACAATTCCCGAAATCACGAAAGTGACCAACATTTCGGGATTTCGGAGTTCAGGATTTCGCAAATACAATAGCTAACTTCAACACAACAAATCCTGAAATCATGAAAAGTGACCAACATTTCAGGATTTCGAAGTTCTGAATTTCGCGAATACAGAAGCCAAACATCAACAGATACAAACCTCCGAAATGAGAAACAAAGGGAAGGTTGGACTAGCACTTCGAGGTTTCAGGGTTCAAAACTTCGTGAGTTCAAGTGACCCAAACTTCAACATATGCAAACTTCCAAAATGTGAAAAGGAAAGGTGGAGCTCACATTTCGGGGTTTCAGGGTTCGGGACTTCATGAGTTCTAGTGCCCAAACATCAACATAAACAAACTTCCGAAATGCAAAAAAGAATGCCCAAGACTTCGGGATTTTGGGGTTCGGAATCCCACGACTTCAAAAGTCAAAACATCAACCACAAACAATTCCTGAATTTACGAAATGGAATGTGGAACTAACATTTCAGGATTTTGGGATTCGGGGTTTCGGGGTTTCAAATGCCAAACAACACATAACCACTCCCGAAATCGCGAAAGGTGAAAGGATGTGGAACCAACATATTGGGATTTTGGGATTCGGGGTTTCGGGGTTTCAAATACCAAACAACAACACATAACAACTTCTGAATGCCGAAAGGTGAAAGGATGTGGGACCAACGCTTCGGGATTTCGGGGTTTCAAATTCCAAAAATCAACACATAACAACTCCCGAAATGCTGAAAGGTGAAAGGATGTGGGACCAACGCTTCGGGATTTCAGGATTTCAGGATTCGAGGTTTGGAAAAGCAAGGGGACTTCACATAAATGTAACCAACAAGTCCCGAAAGCTGAAATTCACATTCTTTTCATAATTCTAAGATTTTTGCCTTGTACTGGTATTATTACTTTTGTCCTATGAAACAGTGGTGTAGAGGGATTCAATATCTATTACCTAACATAATTTTGAAAAATCTAAACTTAAGAGTTTATACGCATATAATCTACAAAAGGGTACAATAGGAAAACAATTTTTCTGTATAAAGTAATTTCTCTTATAATCATTTAGAGTCTCTCTTGAACAAGGCATTAAACGTCAAAAGTACTAGATCTGTGCATCTATGAAAATACATGAATAAGAATATCATTCCATCAGAGTTTGGAAATTATAATTGATGATCCGAGGGATCTGAGTTTGGTTTCCGGGGTTCCCAAAATTCATTAACTTCCTGAATTTTTGTAGATCCAGTACTTTGACTTCATATTAAACCTAACCCGTAGATGGAAAGGCTTTCTTAAACTCAACTTCTATAAAATAAATTTGCCTAGCACTTCCAGATTTCAGGAGGGACCACTCCAGAATTTAGACTGTTATTGTACATTTAATACCACGATAAATGTCATCCATTGAAAGAATTATTTTAAATTTAGAAACAATTAGATGCATAATATCAGTTACACACAAAACATCCAAGAATAGAGAGGGAAAGGTTTACATTAACACAATTAGATATAATCACACAACAGATACCTGCCATCAATCAAAACATATCCATTCAAAATAGAGAGGGGTAGATCAACATATTTGAGTCCAATCCACGAGAAGACAAAGGGAACAATCACACTCGTCCCAACCATAGATCAGGGCAACCAAAGTCACTTGCCCAATTCACCCCCTAGCATGACCATGAATCCATGAGGGCGAACTTGGAAACTCCTCCTCAGCGATGTTCTTCAATTCCAACAGTCATCCTCTTTCCTCACACTTACTCAACAATGCTCATAACAACAAGACAATTCTGTTTCATCAAGCTCCTCTTGCCTCACACTCAATCCACAGTGTTCATAATAGGAAGAGAACTCATAAATCTTTTCCCAACATACTTGGCAGTGTCCTGCCTCCTCGCATATGTTATTTATCAATTTTTGCCCAGGTCTTTTTCCCTCCTTTGGGGATTTTCACAGCTCTCTTAATCCCTGATTTTCATGGACTGCAAGTGGCCAAATCTCTGATTTTCCACTTCTCATAATCATCCTAGAGGCAGTTCCAACTTGTTCTCCACTCATGGAGTCATGGTCAACTGATTTTAACATGGTTGTTCCATTTGTCCTCCTGCAATTAATATAATTATTTTGTTGTGATACAAGTGTCATAGTCAAATAGTTAGTTGAGTCCAAACAGATCTCTACCCAACAGTCACAATAATTAAATACAATTATTAAATTCAAAATTCAAAATTGCCATAAATGGAAAAAAAATTCTAGATTCAAATTTTCCAAAAACGGAAATAAACTTCCAGCACACAAAAATAAAAATATTTTATTTTTGGGGGATGTCACATAAATCAGCTGAACTTTGGAGTTGGGATAAGAAGAAACTCCTCTTTGAGACTCTTGTTACACATGTTATTCTTTATGGATGTGAAGCCTGGGGCTGTAGTATCTCTCGTGAATCCTGGGGAAAGATAGAGTAAATACAAAAGAATTTTATAACCTATAATCTCAAAATTAAATGAAATACGCCCTATCCCATCCTCCTCATAGAAACAAGCCTCTCCCCCATTGAGAGCATGGCTATTGTTAGATACCTAATGTATAAGAACAAGTTAAACAACATGGAAGACAAGAGGCTACCTAAAATTGCTTCCAAATCAAGTCATAACCACCATCGACTCAAGCGAGGATGGCATAAAGATGCTCGGTCTTGGCTAAAATATTGAAAAATCATGGAAGGAACCATTTTGCAGAATAAAGATACTATTAAAAAAAATGTCAAATCAAAATTTAAGGAAAACATGTGCTGTGATAAAGAGTTAGAGGAAAAAATAAAATTAAGATATTATAAAGATGTAATCAACCCTAAGATCAAAATTATCTATCTGTTTTTCCAAGTCTAAAGAAAAAAATAAGCATTGCTAAGATAAGAACAAATTCTCACGAGCTCCATAGTGAAACTGGGTGTTGGTAATTTCCTAAAATGCCATGGGATGAAAGAGTGTGTCACCTTTGTGACACCAAGAAGGTTGAAGATGAAAAGCACTTTCTCTTAGATTATCCAGCCTATACCCATATTAGATCTCATTTTCAAAATATTGATCACACTACCGACCTTCCTAACCTCTTAACTCAACAAAAGTATTGTGATCTTGGAAAGGTTCTCTTAATGTTTTTCAAGAACATAAACAAAATTCTAAAGAATCACAAGTAATCACTTACCCTCTTAAGGTATGATAGACCAATTAGGTCTTAGTGGACATTAATCATCATCAT
>JZKD02S0150557.1:232922-243638 GCA_000966675.3 Picea glauca | reverse complement strand
ATATCAATTTATTGTCTCATATTTGATTTCTATTATATTGTTAAATGTTGAAATATAATTACTTTGTCAATATTGAAATATAATTGCTTTTCTTTGATAATTGTCTCTATCTTTATTATGTCAATGTTGAAATAAAATTGCTTTGTTGTTAATCTGTTAAACACTATTACTAATGTAATAATAGCTTTGTTTTGGTTTGGTTCAAGACCTGGCTTGATAGATTGTAGTGGTCTAACAAATGCTCAAAGGTGTATGCACTAAGTTGATGGATAAAAAGTGACAAAGTTGGTAGTTTTGAACTAACGTTTTGTATATTTTCCTTTTTACAATGCATTAAATTAAGCATCAAACTCTTAAATACTTTTTAATATGTATTAATTTAAATGCTTCATTTTATGTTCACTGTGGACTATTAAAAAACACATGATAAAATTCAACATATTTCATTGTGGATTATTCATGGGCCTATGGAGACTGATAAAATTCAACATAAAGATGAAATCTTGGGCCTATACTACTATGTATTAATTTAAATGCTTCATTTTATGTTCATTGTGGACTGTTCAAAAACACATGATAAAATTCAACATATTTCATTGTGGATTGTTCTTGGGCCTATGGGGAATGATAAAATTCAACATATTTCATTGTGGACTGTTCTTGGGCCTATGGGGACTAATAAAATTCAACATATTTCATTGTGGACTGATAAAATTCAACATAAAGTTGAACTCTTGGGCCTTAGGGGATTATTATTACTCCTTTCCTACTTTTCCATAAAAAAAATTGATGGTTGCGGGAGATTCCAAGGTGACTATCGACTGGATAAATTCCAAATCCAACCTGAACCTGATATATCTCAACAACTAGAAAGACAAGATCATAATCTTAAATAATGGATTTGAATCTATCAAATTTATGCACGTACATAGATAGTTCAACAAAGTAACATAAAAGATCAAAATCTTAAATAATAGATTTGAAGATCTATCAAATTTATCCACGTACATAGATAGTTCAACAAAGTACATAGATTTGATTCTAAATAGAATAACAGTGAAACTGTTCTTTTCGCATGGAAAAAAAATAAAGAACTAAGAAAATTAGTGTAAGAATGGGTTATAAGACATAGAAAGAAAGACTCACTTGAACAAATGAAAGAATTAAGAAATCCACTATAAATATTACAAAGTAAGATACACACACACAAGGGGCTCTACACACAATTGAATTTGAACCTAGGACATCTACATGGTCTTTATCATTTCAATATTTTCAGAGAGACATGGTCTCACATTTACATCAAAATCTCAATCTACATCAACATCTCAATGAAATGTTTTAATGGTCTTTGAATTCACCTTCTTTTGCATACAAATAACTATGAGAAAACTACAAAGATGATAACAATAACTAAGAAAAGCACAAGAAGAGATACAAGAGATTTTGAGATCACTCTTGTAATATTTTGTATTGTCTTGATTTTACTTGCACTATGTTTATTTATATAAAATATTGGATGAAATAATTTTAATATACTATTTTCTTGATTTCAAAAAAAATCATCAAAATTTATAGTTTCTTATGAAATTTCACAATGAAATATTTAAGAAAATGTGAAATAAAAATTATAGCTTCTCACCTGCAATTTAAATTTTGTTTGATTTGGAAATATGGTTGAAAATAGTCAAAACAAGTCATCAAATTTAATATAATTCCAACAATGAAAATAGTCAAAACAAGTCATCAAATTTAATATAAGTAAGCGATCTTCATTAAAATTTATATTGATATTCATAAATACATGTACTTTCAATTAAAAATAAAAAATTTTGGAATGTACATGTGCCACTTGTTTAAAAACATCATAATGGTACTCCATCTTCAATTATTCATTCATGATCGACATTGAAAATTTTCCATTTTCTAACTTTTTATTATTATTATTGAACTTCTATTAACTTTATGCGCGCTGCACATACCAAATGACTATATTGACAGCTTGTGACATCTAACTGGTAGTCTTGAAAGTGAACATTAGTATCGATTTGATGGATTTCTTAAAAAAAATATCCTTTTAATACAATGGATCCTCTTTCATATATAAAACCGTTATCATCAAAATCTTCTAATAGCCTCATCTTTTGTTATGTGCACCGCATCAAATAATATTTCACATTTTCAGTGTTTTCTGCATGTGCAACCATGGAAAATACATCTCCTGCAAATAATTGGATATATTGGACAATAAATAGTTCGTGTTAGATTATCACACAAGTACATCTACAAATTATTTGAAAAAAATTAAACTTAAAAATTACCTTCTCTAACAAGATCAGAAACACTCTCGCCATCAACTCACATTGTAATTTCATTTGATTCCATCTCCTTTGATCTTGCAAGTGGCATTTTTCCTTTTACATTAAGTTCGGTATGTCTCCAAGATTTAACATATTCTGCATTTTAGGTTTTGCAAATATCTATGGATTTTGTGTCCTCTATGCAAACTGAACAAAATCAAGACTCATTTGTTCTATCAAATCCAAACACATTTTGATAACATTTTGTTTTAACTGAATGTATTTTTCATGTCCCAGGTATTGTACTGGCTTCATATGAGATTGATCTATTTAAATATTGGATTCTAACATACCAAAAAAACCTGCACAAGATAAGAACTTATTAACTTGAAGTATCTCAAGTAAATGATTGAAGATTGAATATAAATTTGAAAATGTTCACTAAAAATATCCTGTGTACATGTGTAACATTTATATATAGACACAACTGTGCACATCCCTTGACAGATTATATTCATGTCTGTAACGACCCCTTCGTTACACCAACAACCTCTCATAACAAGTGCAATTTTTTTTGTGTGTGTGCGTGTGTACCAGGGTAATAAAGAAATTACACTCCGTGTCGCAACATGAGGATGAACATGATGCATGCAACTGTGACAAAAACATGATGACCTAAGACACACATCAAGAATCTGATGCAATGAACGACAATCAACTGACCGAAAATAAGACTGGCTACGCACCCATCCTACCTTGTAATGGTTAGGACCTCCAGGACACATAAACAACACTCAAGCCCAGGTTCCCATTGATTTTGACCATTTAAAGTCTCAGGGTTGGCGACTGTTCTGAGGAACAAGGAGGTGTCTACATCCCCTTCTGACACAAGCAGACCGAGCACAATAAATATCTACAACCAAGTACAACATTAAATGTAATGGAAAACAACACCCTCACCGGGAAGCGTAAGTTAAAAGCAACTTCATCCAACAACCCCAACCATCACCCAAACTATACTAGTCAAGATTACTATCTAATTAAAGATGGATTAAAATTCTAAACAGGGAACGTCTAATTGCAAAATGTCATCGAGGTTCAATCTAAATTACTCTTGTTACAATTCAATTTTGAGAAATTCTAAAAGATAAAAATGTCATCAAGGTACCATCTACCTTAGTCATAAGGGCACATCACTTAAGCAAGTCTGACCTTTAATTAGGTTAATCTTTAAAATCTAGATAATAGTATTGCACTCTAAATTTCAAGTCTAGTTTAATTAAGATCAACATCCTAATTTGACATAACTTACAAACTACTTCTAGGAACCTTTAAATCATAATTTAATCATATAACCAATCTAATTTTAACAATTCAACAATATATAAAATTGATACCATTATCAATAGAGATTTATTTTTCAACCATAAATCACCATTACCATGTTTTATTTTTTGTTATATTTATATAAAATAAATTATTTCCACATTAAATAAATTAAAACTCAATGAAAATTTAACCACCAATGTAAAAGCAGGTATAAATTACATTTTAAATGTTTTAGTGTTGAAGGTGTCTTTAATATCTCGCGACACATTGAAAGTTTTGATCCCACTCCTAAAAGCACACGATGTAACATTAGAGATTAGACATCAAAATTATGAATAGTAATATCTTTGATTTTTGTATTATCCTATCAATAAATCTCATAAGTAACAATTTACTAATTTAACAAAATGAGGTTTTTCTGAATTTACAGGTAAGGATTGAGTTGCTGCCAGTGCTATCAACCTCAGAAAAGGCAACTTGCAGTCATCCCTTAAGGCAAACGAAATTTTAATAGCAAAATGTTGTCATCCCTGGCAATTCGTGGTTTGGTTTTCAGGCAGTAATCAGTGGAGTAACACCCACGTGAAAACACAATCGCGGAGGTAAAAATGAGTCAACCATTACAAAAACAAACGCAGAGTTGTTATTATTACCACCTATACATAAAGACAGAAAGGCAAAGGAAAGGATTACACAACCCTTCTATGCACACGAGTTTGCAGAGGAATGATGGAGGCGCTGACTAGAAGGAATCACTATCTAAAGCAGGGTAACAATGCCTAGAAAAACCCAAAAATCACAGAGTTTAATTGGCCAATATCAAAAGATGAACAGACAGAAATGAGTTCACACAATTAAATGATATTTAAAGCGTAAGTTCGCCATTAAATGATGATTGATAGAAATGAGTATATCATTATAAAAGTTTGGAGAATCCACGGTAGTCGCCAATGGCCATACTATGATCTAACATCAAAATCAATTGTGTTTATAAGTTCTACATTTCCAGTTTATAAGTTCAAATATTCATACACTGGACCTGCGCTCGAGGAATGTCATTCTTCCTCTTACCGAGACTACTATTGGATTGATACAGTGCTACAGCTCTCTATCTCGAATCCCAAGCCCCCTTTTTGTTTTAAGAGGTAGAAATAGGTCCAATCCACGAATCAAGCCTTGAGACTGAACGCTTTTCAACAAACGAAACGAAATGCTCCTAGATCTGCCTAACTACATGACCTATAAATATACTATTAAGGACCACCGAGCTTTGAACAATGAGGCAAAACTACAAGGATTGACATGGGTTTCTCTATTATTGAGTCTGGGTTGTTGAGTGGCTTCCATCCAAATAGATTTGGGTGCAACCTATTAGGATCGAAGAGTGGTTTTGGGTAGTAGTTTCTCCTTTGATGGAATAAGGTGCAATTCGTTTTGGTGGAATGCAATTATTCCTCCTTTACTGTTGTTTTTAATTAATATACTTTCCAATTGTTAAGAACAAACCACTAGGATTTCAACGATACATTCATATGTTGAGCTACATATCGCATCTGCCATGTGCTCTCATTAATGTAAAGAGGGCGGTAAATAGACAATGATGGATATCCTTGATGCAAGTTCTATCTTCCGTCCTTACATGATGGAATGTCAGTGCCTTTGAGGACGCAAGGTTAGAATTTACAGCGACCACATAATGAAATTGCTAAATGAAATCAGGGTTTCAACAAACTTCAATGAAATGAGGAGTTTCGACAACGTTATAAAAATTAAACAACTAGCAATTCATTAAATGGATTCAGGAGTTTTAGCAAAGCGTTTAATAAAATATACCATTTAACATCATTTTACTTTTCCAATAAGCAAGCAAATCCAAGAATAAGTCCTAATACCATCTACCAAATAGAAATGAATAGCGTACCATTGCTTGATCGCCTGCTCTGAATGACTCCCACTTGCTCCATGCAACTCCCGCTCGTCGACTGTTGAGACTTCACCGGTACCTCCCAACCAATGCTAGGGGTACTCTTCTTCCCCCTTAGCCCCCTGAGCCGCAAAGGGGCTACACAGACTATCCAGAGGTTACATCTAGCTCCCACCTCGCCTCGCAAGGCCGAGCTACCACTCATCTCCGAGCTGGGTATCCCAACTCCCACAAGTAAATCAGTCAAGTTGATATTTCTACAGCGTAACTTTACGCAAACATAACATCCTCCTTTCTCCTTCTCCTTCCTTCATTATATAGAAATTCTCACTTCTTGTCTTTCCTAAAATCTCATGTAATTAAAGTTTTTAAAAATAAATTAATAAAAATTCTTCTTCGTACAAGTGTCACCCATCCCCCACATTCCTCCATTAATTATTTTCTTTAATGAATTAATTATCCTATCTCCCTCACCCACCTAGAGTTACTCCTAGAATCACTCCTAGGTGTCCCTAAATTCCCTTACAGGTTTTAAAGGCTTTCCCTATTATGAAATTGTTAATTCAGTTTAAAATTAGAAATTTCTTTAATGGTAGATTCTTTACTAAGTTGACCTTCTACTTTTCCCCTTAAGTTCCCCTTTTTCCCTTTTTATGTTACCTCCTTTCCCTAGTTTCCTAAATTTTAAGATTTTTCCCTCTTTCCCCTTTTTACTTAAAACTCAAAAAGGCAGGTGTCGAATTTAACCCCCTTTTCCTTTTATCATTAATTTAGTATCTTCTTAATTTATCAAAGATAAAATAATTGATTCCCTCTTTACATTTTATATCCACATATTTTATATCCACATATTTTATTTCTTATGAAAAATTTAATTTATTACTCCCTTCATGTTACAAAACTTTATGAAGATCATAATTATTAATTAAGTGGTTTTTAATTTATTATTTTATTATTTCATTTTATTTTATCTATCTATCTATCTATCTATCTATCTATATATATATAATTTGGTAGACAAAATTTTACCCCTAGTGAAATTTTAGACTCAGTACTTAGATTTTGTACTGGGCGACATTTAAGTAGGGAAATTGTTTTAAAATATTTTTAACATGTTATTGGTCTTAGGGCCATCTAGGTTGATCCCTCTAACATCATCAACGCGACGTGCCCTTCAAGACGCACTAGGTGCTCCAAGGGTGCCACTAGCCTCTTGACTGATTGGTAGACATCAATAACCCTTGGAGTCAACACTCTGCCAGGTGAACTTGTGGGAGACTAAGGGCCTCTAAGGAATAAGGTCCCCGCCTTATTGCATGCCCATTAGAATCATCATGAACGACTATCGTAGTCTACCCTCATGGCATCGTGGGTCCTCTCAAACTAGGTAATCCTTAGCCTTTGTGTGGGGCCCCAGTGGGGGTGCTACTAGGTTGTGGCAGGGTTGTTGTCCACCCCTCTCCTTCAACATCTATGGTAGTCGTGTGTGACCCCTTACTCCATATGTGAGTCTGGTCGGCAAGCTATCATCAGCCTGCATCATCAACAAATTATGTCAGAACATATCCACATCGTATCATCTAATCAGATGCACTAATATCACTGTAAAAAAGTCAAACTCCAAGGGCACAATCCCTGAATCGATCTGAAGTCCAATGGGTTCCATTGGTGCTTCTACATCCTCAAGGTCCAAAACCCTACACACTAAGTAAAAACCGAGTTAATAGCACATGTCTATGTCAATGTAGTAAAACAACATGTCATAACCCATAACACGTCGTAATTAAAGTCAAAAGTTTTACTAGCATAAAAATCCGGATCACTTGCGAGCAAGTGTCCCCAAAGAATAAGTTTTCTCAGTGTGCCAGACCGAGATATTACATACACCCCCTCTTGGTCTAAACTTCATCCCGAAGTTTCATAGTATATATGCTGAAATAAAGTGTATCATAGTATCATATGTCTATCTATCAAACAAAAAGGGAAATTGTCGGCGCATATCATATGCGTCCTCCCAGGTCGTCGAGTGCGGACTATAATTGTCCCATTGGACCTTGAACTATCTACCATTCGACATCGTAGCTGTCGAACGCGATGATCCAAGATGTGGACCGGCTCAGCCGTGAGCGCTCCCTCGTTCAATACCTGCAAGGAACTCATGTCAATAACATGTGTAGGATCACTAATATAATGTCTCAAAACATATACATGAAAAACATCGTGCATATGCCTCAAAGAATCAGGCAAGGCTTGTCAATAGGCCATGGGCCCCTTTCTCTCTACAATCTCGAAGAGTCCCACGAACCTAGGAGAGAGTTTAGCTCCCTTCCCAAACTTGATCGAACTCTTATGCGGTTTAACCCGCAAGAAGACTCAATCGTCGACCTCATAACTACGGTCGACACAGCGTGCATCGACATAACTCTTCTTTCGATCCTGCACTTCTTTAATCATTTGTCTTATTGTTTGCATTTTCTCTTCCATTTCTTGGATTGCTTCTGGTCCCACCAGGACCCTATCCTCAATCCGATCCCAACTCAAAGGTGTTCGACACGGTTGCCCATAAAGAAACTCGAAAGGTGCCATTTTAATGGTGCTCTGGTAACTGTTGTTGTAAGTGAAAGGTGCCATTTTAATTATTCCCAACGCTTTTGTTGGTCCATTACGTACATGCTCAACATGTCCTCCAAGGTTTGGTTCGTTTGTTCGGTCTGCCCGTCAATCTTCGGGTGGTACGCAATACTAAAGTTAAGTTGGGTTCCCAAGGCCTCTTGGAAACTCGTCCAAAATCATCTAGTAAACACCGATCCTCGATCGGATATAATCCTCTTAGGCACACCATGCAGCCTCACAAACTCACTGATGAAAATTCTAGCTATGTCAGGTGCCTGATATGTCGTACACATAGAAATAAAGTGAGCACTCTGCGTCAGAGTGTCTACTACTACGAAAATCAAGTCATGTCTCCTTTCCGTTAGTGGCAATCCAACAATAAAATCCATCGAAATAACTTCCCATTTCGATTCTAGAATAGCATGTGGTTGTACTAATCCTGTTGGGTGTCTATGTTCAGCCTTTACCTGCTAACATTCTAGACATTTGACCACATAGTTGACTATGTCTACCTTCATTCCCTTCTAGAAGAATAAGGGTTTAAGGTCTTCCCTCATCTTCGTGACTCCCCGGTGAGCCATGTATACTGCTCTATGAGCCTCGCTCAGGATCAACATCCTCAACTCGTTGTTTGGCGGTACGTAAATCCGACCTTTAAACCTCAACAAAACATCACTATCAAATGAAAATCTCTCAAATCGTGGTACCTTCATTGTGTTTTGTCCGATAAAACCCTCGACCTCTTTGTACCATTCATCGCCATGCTGTAAAGTCAAAAACTTTTCACGTAGATTCGTCTGAAGAGGCAACACCGAAAAGATGCGTGGTGTCCCACTCAATGCATCCGCCACTTGTTTCACTGTTCCTTTTATGTAAGTAATCTCGAAGTCATACTCACTAAGAAATTCTAACCAATGTCGTTGTCATGCGTTCAAGTCACTTTGCGTAAATATGTGTTGTAGTCCACAATGTCTAGTCTTTAGTTCAAATTTTCGTTCAACTAGGTAGTGTATCCAAACCTTCAAGGCATATACGATGGATAATAACTCCAAATTGTGCATCGCATAGTTCTCTTCATGCCTTCTCAGTTTCCTCGAAATGTAAGCGATTACTCATCCGTCTTGCATCAAGACCCCGCTTAAGCCTTCCTTGGATGCGTCAGTGCACACCAAGAAGTCCGCATCCATGTCAAGGACCTTTAGTATCGGTGCTGTTGTCAACAATTCCTTGAGCCTCTGAAACGCTTCTGTGCATTTCTCTGTCCAAACAAGCTTCTTATTCTTCTTCTGCAACTCCATGATCAGATTTGCTATCTTCGAAAATCCCTCGATGAACCAACGAAAGTATCCTACTAAACCCATGAAGCTACACACTTCTGGGACATTCGTAGGCACAGGCCATTCCATAATAGCCTCAACCTTGGCTAGATCCATGGCGATGCCTTTGTCGGAGATGACATGCCCTAAGTGGTGAATCTTTGATTGATACAATGAGCATTTGGACAACTTCCCATATAATTTGTGCTCTCGCAAATGCTGTAGTACCAAGCGCAAGTGCTCGTCATTCTCCTCCATCGTACGAGAGTAAATCAAAATATCGTCAATGAACACTTGGACGAACTTGTCCAAGTACTCGCAGAACACCCCTTTCATCAAACTCATAAATACCCCTGGGTCATTTTTCATTCCAAACGGTAAGACAGTAAACTCGTAATGTCCAAACCTCATCTTAAAGGTGGTCTTAGGAACGTCATCATCCTTGATCTGCAACTGGTGATACCTTGATCGCAAATCAATCTTGGAGAACATCGTCGCACCCTTCATTTGATCGAATAGATCATCAATTCTTGACAACGGATACTGATTCTTGATTGTAGCCTTATTCAGTTGACGGTAGTCAATGCAAAGCCTCCATGATCCATCCTTCTTTCATATGAAAATAACAGGTGCACCCCATGGTGACACACTAGGACGTATCAGACCCAGGTCCAACAACTTCTTTAGTTGCATTTTCAACTCTTGTAACTCTGGAGTCGACCTCCGATAAGGCGTTCTTGCTATCGGTTCAGTCCTTGGTTTTAGGTCTATGGTAAACTCCAATTCCCTCTCCGGCGGCATCCAAGGTAACTCCTATGGAAATATGTCTGCAAACTCCTTCACCACCGGAAGGTGTTCTAGACCTTCAGCTACTCTCTTCTCATTTAACGCAAGGATCGCATAAAGCTTGCACCCCTTGCGCATACTCTTTCGTAGCTGTAAGGAAGAGATGAACCTCAGGGAAACTCCGTGGTTCCATCCTACAATCACACGTCTCTGTCCCTCGTCATCGACCAAGCTCAATCGTTTTGTCTTACAGTTGAGTATCGCCTCATGCGATTCCAACCAATCCATACAAATCACGACATCATAAGATCCTAAGATCGTGACATACAGGTTGGCCTTCGTTCATTCTATCATTCTATCCATCTCTCTCTCTCCTCTCTCTCTCTCTCTCTGTATCATTCTATCCATCTCTCTCTATCCCTGTCTACTACACTCTCCCTCCCTCTCC